>JAULKR010086207.1:0-10826 GCA_032356305.1 Prasiola linearis | reverse complement strand
GTGTGTGTGTGTGTGTGTGTGTGTGTGTGTGTGTGTGTGTGTGTGTGTGTGTGTGTGTGTGAGTGTATGTGCGCGCGTGTATGCGTGTGAAGGGATTGGGGTCCGACTTGATCAGATTTTGGTGAAGAAGCTATTTGTTGAGCGCCATTTGATACACGTGGCGACCGAGCAGCCCCAGGTGGTGTTCTTGTTTGGGACGTTCTGCGTCCTCCACCGCCACCACCACCACCAGGCTTGGCTGGCTGCCCATTGCTGGATTTGAATGACTGCAAATTTAGTTGAACAAAGAAATTGGTGAGCATTCAAGACAGAATCAGCCATGTGGATGCGAGCTTAAGAGTCCAAGTCGCCCTGGATGCATAAAGCTGAAGCTGGAGCTGGTACTCAGTATGTGCAGAAAGTTGTGACACACTGTAATATACATGTCTTGCCCTACTTGTAAGAGTGATCAGACCTTAGAATGTGCAGAATCATTGTCTTTTATGTAATCGACTGAAGTTACTGTAAAACGTTAATCCATGGGTGAGATCATCTGCATGCTGTTTTTGGAGCCAGCTGCCATGCCTCTGTGATCGACCACGGCTCACCGGTCTTCTCCGAGCAGTCCCGGCACTGCGGATGTCACCGGTTCGACTCTCAGCACGGCGACCTGGTCCGTCGTAATTGGAGATTGGCAATCCAGCAGTCTGGCCGTCCACGTACCCTTTCATCCACTGCATGAACTCCATATTGTCCAAAGGCTTTCCCTTCATCAACCGAGCGATCTCCACATGCTGCGACACACCCCCCTTGTCAAATGTATACTGTCAATGGATAATGTGGAATATTGCTGTCAGTGCATGGTGCCAACACTCTGTCAGAAGGTACTGCAGGATTGAGGTCGAGTATAAAACTTGCTGTGCAACTATCTTGAACAGGCTGGCTGTTTATTTACTATAATTGGTTGGCAGGGTTTGGTCGCAAGGATTTGACAGAACCGCCATCAGCTATTGACTTTCGATCGAACAACCCTGTACCATCAGCAAGTGAGTACAATGGCTTTTAAAGCAAAAAGGAAATAATACACACTTTGTCGATGCCGGCTTTATTGAAAGCTGCTTGCAGGATCTTGTAGTTTCCGATCATTTCGTATTCTGAGGCTGCATTGAAATCCACCTGCCGTCACAAGCCAGCCAAACATCGCAACATCACAACACAAGCAGCGATTTGCGATGCAGCGTATCTGGCCACAGTCTTCTTCGGTATCAGCAAGCCGAAATGCTTCCTTTACAATGCTTGCTCCATGCACTATCTTGACAGCTATGCAGGAAGCCACTGCCAGTAGCACCTTTGAAAGTTGAAGCATGCCAGGCCTCAAAGCATCCAGGAGCTGACAAGCGACAGCACCATTTGCAGTCTGCAATTCGTGAGACAAAAGCTTTGCTCTCAGCATTGACATGTCCGAGTCCGAGGCAGCATCGACTAGTGCATTCCGGTTCAGTTGTGCGCCATCGAAGAGGCCAGGCTTTAACTTCAGCGAATCGAACCAGGCGACTGACCTGCTCGATCTTTTGTAAATTCAACCCCAATGTAGAATTGATGAATTGCAGCAAGTCGCTCTTCGATACGAAATAGGTCCCATCCATAAGCTGCAAGCAGGGAGTTCATCACAATCTGTCGCAATATGGCGTAATGCGGCAACCGAAAGTCTTAGGCAGTCTTGATATGCACAGAGGGATCCGTTGCTTGGCTTTAAACAAGATTTGATTAGCAGAGAACATGCGCGCGATTGCGCTGATGACAAGTTTGAATGTGTTCCAAAGTGTAAGCAAAGCTGCGCTCACCGATGGCATCGACATAGCGACTGATTGCGACGGATCAGATGTCTGTCCAGTCAGCGCCTGGTTTCCAAAGCCGTCTGATGCTCAGGGAAAGTGCCTTGTCTGTGAGGGTGCTTGTTCGAAATTTGCTGCGATATGTACGACAAGAGCGCGACGCGACTTATCGAGGAACGTCATGACATGGAAGCGAATACGCAGAAAACACCCGGGCATGCATCGGTATGCACAGGCTCCGACTAAGCGAATTTCTGCGGGGATGTACGGCTCACGTCATCCAATATGTACAATTCGAAGCCTGAACAGGCTATTCAGAATAGCGGTCGGTTTTGCCCCCTCAAGAGAACCAATGTGCGTAGAGTGATTAAGACCGTGGACTATATTGGAAGGTTTCAGAGTTCATGACAGGAGAAGCTTGCGGTATATAAATTATATCCCCCACGGCTGGTATCTAGACCTACGTGTATAAGGTATCTAGACTCCATGTCGGTTTGGGCTGGCTGGTGCTTGTAGCCAGAGTACAGGGGCAAAAATCAAAGTTGTACTAACAAGGCTGAAGTTGTCACTTTCAGCAAGGATTGCCATCCATGATTTCACATCACTTCCTGCAAAGCACAAGCCTGCTGCCAGCATAAAGTACAAATTCGTCATTGAGCGAAGCCATCACCGTAACGTGCATGCATATGATGTAGGAGAAGAACCTGTCCCAGCAGTGTCCAATCCTATAAGGATGTGTACAACTGTTGACACAAATCTTGTCAAGGTGGCCAGAATAGAGGGCACATCACTAAGAATAATTGATGTAATTTAGCTGTTATGTAAGACATCTGTACCTTCGCGAGAAAAGCCATGCAAAATACGATAAGTGCTTGCAGATTTGAGACAGCTTGAAAGAAGGGAATGTTAATGAAGAGCCTTTTTGACTTGCAACCATTTTGAAACTACATTCAAATTGAAGTCATCGCCTGTTATCCGCCCCAGATGAGACACTATAAGTATGCTAATGTCTCATATGACGCTGAGATGATTCCTCATCGGTCTATTATTACGAGCGCCAATCCCCACACCTTGCACGTTAACATGAACATACAGACACGTGCTTGCCTGCATGAAAGAAGTGCATTTCCCATTCAATACATTTACCACGGTGTGTGTTCCATTTGCTGTGCACTTACATAGTTTGCCTCTTGGTTCTTTATCCATGGTGACTACAGTTCATATCTTGTATGAAGGTATTCCAATTGTGAAGTTGTCAAACAATGCCCCGAACATATCTTCAGTAATCTTGGGAGTAGAGAAGCGGGGGATAAAGGATACCCGTGAGGTGACGTGGCTGGATATACCAATCGAAACAAGCGAAGACCACGACAAAAGCCGTGACGGCCTTTGCTGAATTAATCAATATTGCTCGCATCTGAAGCCGCACCTTTCAAATATCTCATCACTAGTGATCACATATCAAAGCATTTAAGCTGTTTACTTCAAAGCAATTGTCATGAAAAGCGTAATGACGCCAAGTCGAGTAAAAGGATGATCTGCACCAGGGTGGTGCGTACTGGACAAAAGAATTAACAAAACCACGTGTTAGTGACACACAATCCTAGTATGTTGCCTTGCAAGCTTTCACTTCTCGTGCAAGAGCACTCTGAAAGAGGAAACATTATAGTCGTGTTGCTGCCAGCCGATGCCAGGCTGTCAAAGTGGCGGTTGCATCTACAAATCTTTGCTTGTGCAGGATACAGCACCAAGAGCAACCTCTCGGTCGGCTGCCAGGTGTGTATGCACGTCAGCAAGGACAGGGACCGTGATGCCTGTGGTTGATCTGGCTGCACCCGCTGCTCCTTCTGAGCTGCCGACGTATTCGTGCTCGGCACGACTCTTTTTGTGCAGTGGGGGGGAATCAAGGCGAGGGGGCGACCGCCGCAGCTTGACCCTGCAGAAGAGACAGAACTTCACGGTCAATGAAGTCTTGGCTGTCCCCTTGCAGGCGCCCCCTCCCTCGCTAAGCCGTTTGACACACCCTGCTTGTCTCGCTCGGTTCTGGCAAATGTGCTTGCCACGTAAGCTTATATTCTCAGAAGAGGAAGCTTGACACCTTTCCGTCATCACAAGTATTCTGCACTGAACACCCTTTCAAAGGCAGTAAACTCCCTGGAGGTCCCGCCCCTGCAAATCCTCATCCTCAACCTTTATCACTGCTGGCGTTTTGGATCGACTGAAGGTGTGCGCACATGACTGCGCGAGGATGGGGTGGTGTAGGAGAGGTGAGGGTGAAGGAGGGAGGGGGGCGGGGCATCGAAGGACATTGGGTTTGCACAGCAAGGATCAATACTTCGGTGGACTGACAACTCCTGCAGCACCGACAAATATTGTCCAGAGCTGTTACGAGGCTGACGATGCGTTTGTAGCACAGAAATAGCAAACCAAAGCTTAAAAAACCAAAGTTTACAAAGAGTGGACTTTCACTTGAACGTGACACACAAACAGACAAAGAGAGCACTCGTAGGCGGAGAAGCACCCGGAAAGGACACCTGAAGACATCAAAACATATGTACAGCCTGACAAGCAAGGCCTTATGAGAGCAGCAGCAGTAAAGCACTGGGGGCAAGAGGACTGGGCAGAGTGGAAGTAGCGACACGCGCCTCAAAGGCCCCGTGCTGGTGGCAGCTGGGGAGTGGCGGCCTGACGCGGCCATGCCGCATGCCGGTACAGCGCCTGGGGCAGCGGCTGCTTCTGCGGTTGCCTCCGAGGCAGAGACAGGCTTGGAGGCAACTCCCCGAGCTTTGCTGAAAGTGTTCTCGCTGCTTGCTGCGTCGCGCACAGCCTGACTGTTGTCCTGAGTCTCCTGTTGCATTACAGAGGCGGCATTCAGACACAGTCTGTCACAACTCCATTCTGTATCTGCTGTCTGCAGTGTGGATAGCTGAGCAGACATACAGATCCAGGAACCCACTTTTCCTTTTTTCTTTCCTAGATTTTTGGATGTAGTAGGGGAGCCCTGCTGCTGTGCAAGTGGGTCCTGTCGTATGCATGTATGACAAGTGAGATTGACATCGATGCATCATGCACACACAGTGGAGCCACTGATGCCCACTGGTACTCGATACAGCAAAGACCACCCACAGCAACGATCGACTTGTCATTAGGCGATCTGCAAAAGCAGTGACTGCCGCAACAGCAGCAACAGCATGGGAACCGGGGCCAGCAGCAAGCACCGTATCGCATCTGTAAGCATCCCGTACCTGAAGAGCTGGCTGCACAGTGTGGCCCGCGCTTTCAGCAGTCGCAGCAGGTGCTGTGGCGGCTGGGCTAGTTGCGGCATGGAGACCAGTGACACGTGTGGCCGACTGACTTCGGGTGAGCTCTTGCCCTGTGAGTGCGTTCGAAACAGCAGCTGCATGCGGCGCTTCGATCTGATCCAGTGTGAGTGTCCGTGACATGACGGGTGGCAGCAGGGGCTGCTGTGAGAATGGTGAGCTGAGAAGAGGGCTTCGACTCTGCCACTGTTGCTGCTGCTGTTGGGGCGGCGAAGCCCTAGCTTGTTGCTGTTGCAGCTGCTGCTCGAGACTATGCTGCCACCGATGCTGATGCTGCTGGTGCTGCTGGTGGTGGTGGTGATGGAGGTGATGGTGCATGTCACCAGGGAAGGCAAGCGGGGCGTGCAGTGGCTGCTCACTGTGCCATATCTGCGCCAGATGCGGAAATAGCGCCATATGCTGCTGCTGCTGCTGTTGTTGCTGTTGCTGTTGTTGCTGCTGCTGATGCTGCTGCTGTTGCGGTTGAGGCGGCGAAGCCCTGGCCTGTTGCTGTTGCAGCTGTTGTAGGAGGGTCCCCAGCTGCTGATCTCGCAGCTGATTAGTCAGCCTCTGCCAGCTGTCAACTCGAGAGGCACTGAAGTCGGTGTCAGCAGAGGGGACGCCTGCCCTGGCTTCGGCGTCTTGGGCTGCTGACGTGGTGAAAGCAGAGCTCCCTGGCCTGTTGAAAATGCCGCTGAGGGTGCTGGGCATGTTGCTGCCCCGGCCCGGCATCTGTGCTCCGGGGTCTCCGGGGCTTGATGTGCGCGGCAAAGGACTTCCGGTGCGTGCACCTGTGACCCACGTGGCTAGACATCGAGTCATGCAGCTGTGACGTCGTGGCCAAATGACCACGTGACGTTGACGTGACCAATCGCGGCAGACACACCTATCCCTCCTTCATGACTGAAGCATGTACCTTCCCAGGCTCTTTGCTCCAGCATTGGGTCATGGGAGCTCGAGGTAGTCATCCCAAAGTTCGCGAGAACTGCATTTTCATCATCTTCTTACTACGTGTCTATGTAAGGCAAAGACCTCGCAACAACCAGCAAACTGCCAGGGACGTCACAGCACAGCACGGTCGAAGGCGGCGCCGACAGCACCCTCATGTCACACTGTCGAATGCACCTTGTGCCGCTCTGAGGTCCTCTGGAGAAACCGAATGTGCGGCTGCAGCCAAGCTTGCACGGTGGGTCGGTGCAGGTGTGGAAGGCGAGCCCACAAAGCGCATTTCTGCCCCTTGTCTGACCAGTCCTACACCCTGTGGCCTGCAAGATGGCATCGTGACGTGGTCACGAGATGCGGCTAGGAAGACGATGCTGCACGTGATGCATGTGCAAAAGAGCTGGATGAATGAAGGAGCACTTGACATCTGGCCACTCAAGCACGGGAAGGCACTGTCTTGCGGTCCCATCAACCTGTCAGACTGGCTGTCTGACTTATACGTAGTCATGACTGAAGAACGAGCGGGAGCTCCTTGAACAGCTCACTGCTAGATTCGGTCAAATTCGCCATTCAAGGGCTTCTGCTAGCCAAAAACCAACGCTTTCACTCAGCAACCGGCTTCGGTCTGCAATTGCTTATCAGTCGGTCTGCCAGTCTGTCAGCCTGTCAGTCAGTTAGTCAGTCAGAGAATGAGCGGATGGCTCGCTCACTGACAGCCTGGTCACATGAGAGGCACCTGTGATCGATCCAGGGGGACGACAATGCTGACTGCTGCTCCCTAGCCTGCTGCTGCAACAGACGTATCATACGATCTGGACCGGCCTGCAAACAACGGGTGCTCTTATCGAAGCAGACATTTGTGCCATGTAATCGTGCTCAGAAGGTACTGTTCCATCAACGTTCGGTCAAGTACAACCCACAAAACACTGTATACCAAGCTTGCAAGTAAAGTAAAGTTTTAATCGATGGACCCGAGCAAGATGAATTCCAATGGATGCAAGAAGCTAACTTTGACTGCCACGTAATAAGGGACATATTCTTACAGGAGGCAGACTGAAGGCCAAGACATGTAGCAGGTGAAGCGATTCTGTGCTCTTGCCAATGCTTTCATCACATGCTTTGTCTCTTGAGTGTGTGTTGCTTTTGTGGTGCGAACGAGGCTTGCTTGGAACGATTGGAAGCCGGATCTCTGCTTTTGGCTAAGCGCATGCTTGCTCACCGTGCAGCGAACCAATACGAGCACTTGAAGGAGCTGCCTGGTCTGCATGACGTCACCCTGTGGGTCGTCTGATGCAGCAGGGCGGACTCACTGTGAGGGGCGGCCCCCCTAGCCTGGTGGGATGCCTCGGAGGCTGAGTCATCAGAAAAAGGTGCAGCCTTTTCATGGACAGAGGCACAAGGTGGGCGTCTGCTTGGCACAAGGATGTCTGCAACACCTCGCTCGGACCCTTCCTCGAAGTTGTACGGCTAGTACACGGTTCTTGAACAATTTTGAGGTTTCGGTAGGAAACCTACTCGATGATGTACGGCCAATATACCATTATACTATTCAGTCATTGTTGGATAAAGGTGGGAACCTTTCCCAATGACGGACAGTTGTTGTACGGCTCTTATTCGGTCAGTGTTTGGTTATGATAGGAACCTTCCCCAATGATGTACAGTCGCTACACTGTTATTATTCGGTCATTGTACGATTTCGATAGGAACGTTCCCCCCGATGATGTACGGTCATTATACGGCTCTTATTCGGTCATTGTTCGGTCTCGGTAGGCACCTACTCCGATGATGTTCGGTCCTATTGCTACGTGAAACGGACCATGACTGCGTCTCTACACTTGATTGATCTGGTCGATTCGAAAGGTTGCAGCCCACCTCAAAGGGGCTCTCCCGACTAAGGCTGCCGGGCTCAGCAAACCGAGAAGCTTGGCCATGATGCATCGACGTATCGGTTGCATGCCCGGAGTCGCCATCTTTGAAGCGTCTTGAGAAGTCTGGCGGTGATTTGTCGTGGTCGTGCTGCGCCTGCTGTGCCTGCTGTGCCTGCTGTGTCTGCTGTGTCTGCTGTGCCTGACCGCAGACAAAGGAGAAGTCAAAAACTCCTACTTTGCACAATTTGCTGAGAAAGCATATTCGATAGGCAGAAGTACGCCAATGTCCTGCTCATTTCCAGATCAAGCATTGAGCTCTGCTTCAGTGATACAGCAACCGAAACCATGGCAGCACTCTGTCTTCTCGTGCTCAATCAGTGAATTAGCATCTGCAATGGCTCGAGACCACGGCCTCCAATGCGACACACAGCAATTGATAAAACATATCTGGTATGCAGCTTAAAACCGATTCAGTGTTGCTAAAGGTCATCGACATCATATCTCATAGCCAAGCTTTGAAGATTGCAACATGCCATCTCTACGAAGGGAGATGCAGAAGTAATAGGTCTACAGCTGTTGCGGTGGTAAGTGCGACAGTGGCAAAGGGGGCAATCGCCGAAGATAAATACCGTTGCAGTGGGACTGGCACTGCTGTTGGATTTCAGCGTCTGAACCAATGCCTGGTGCCGGTGCTGCATCTGCTGGCCCCTAGCCTGTTGCTGCTGCTGCTGCTGTTGCTCTGCACTTTCTGCAGTGTGATGTGGGCTGCCGTGATGAGGGCTCTCAGTACCCCGGTGGCGCTGGGCTTGCACCTGCTGGAGGGCGGCTGACTGCTGCCGCTGCGCCTCAAGACCATGCAATTCATCCTGGAAAGATGTGCACGAGCAGTGCTGAGACTTCTGCCCCGATTGTGCCATGTTCGCACCAGAAGACCACAGCAGCCGAGAAAACAAATGCAACCCGTGTCGAGCAATGCAGTCTCTAACCGCTTGGGTAGGCCTGCAGCCACACTGTAATGTGTGCATGTCATGTACATATATATTATGACCGGTGCTAGAAAGTCGTTGCCAAGCAACACAAAAGAAAACGCCTGTTTTGGAGCTGTCATGGAGTAAGTTGAGCCAATACTGAATGTTTCGTGGAGCAGAGGTGCCAGCTGTCCAACAGGTGTCAACAATCGCCGACCTACTTAGTTGCTGGACTGGTGCACTAGCATCATCTGCGACCGAGCGCCTCAGACGAAATGGCACCCAAAGAAGTGACCCAACTGTCCCTGCTGCTGTCGCTGCTGTCACTGATGCTAATACTGAAACACACATATTTTCGATCAAGTCACCTGTGCACCTTGGCTCCTACAAGGTGGCACCTTGCTGCCAATGATGACCTTGATGGCGATTCGGAAGGCACACTGGCATGTAAGACCACGTCATCGTGACTAATGAGGGACACAACGTGAGGTACACGATACGGACCTGCTGTTGTAGGCCCCTCACAATCTGATGATGGGCCGCCCCCGCTGATCCAGGCTGGAAGCCGAAGCCTTGCACCACGTAGGCAGCGGCTGCAGCTGCGGCAGCTTCGGGTGCGATGCCGCGGGCTATGAGCGACATCATCACGTGTTGCAGCTGTTGTTGCTGCTGCTGAGGGGAAGGTGGCGCGCCGCTGATATGTCCCTGCCAGAGGCACACAATTGGTCAAGTGTCTCCCATGGACAACCAACGGCACACCTGACTCAGGTGTGCGAGAATGAGATGTACATCTGAGTTGTAATTTCCAGACGTCTGACTCTTGACTGTAAAAATGGCTGTCAGACTTCACATGTCACAAGGAACCGGTGGCAAGATTCAAGCTTCCGACAACTTTCCACCTTTCACAAGCAATAACTGCGGTTGGCAATACCATCAAGCAGAACTACACCACAGTCAAGATGACGAGGGGGTGCGTCAACATCGCCCATGTCAGTAGCCTCACGCTCAGCAAGCGACCTAATTACAGCATGCCGACTCCTACCAAGGCATGCTGACATGAGCTTGAAGCACTGCCGGCCCTTGAATGTGATCAGTTAAATGCAATTTTCATCTACAGCTTGTATGTATTGACATGCTTTGCTCGTGCTATGGTGCACGGGTTTTGCGTGCAGCATGCTGCGCGCCTGCACAAGGGACGCCAGGGGGGCATCCGTCTGTGGTTGTGACGTGGATGCCTGGCTGTGAGTCTGCTGTCCAGGCGCCACTGTCGTCTCTTCGTGGAGCTTCGCTTCAGCTTCCGTATGTGCCGCCAGCTTTGCCTGCCAACAATGGAACCGCTGAGTCATCACCTACCGACCGACACGACTGGCGTCGGCCAAACGGGGATGCCTGATGTGATGAGGTATTGTAACCAAAGGGTACGTCCTGGGATGCCCTTTATGGAGCCTGTGGCATGTAAAAGGTGTGCTGTCTGTCAATCTGTGAGTAATGTCACATGACATGTTGATATCGACAGGGTGACACTGTCATAAGACAGAGGTGTCAGGACCGAGCTCAAGATCTCTCCAGGCGAATGGGCTGGGTTTGGTAAATTCAAATTGAAAACATAGCTATCCCATCCCCACCACTTGAGCATCAAAGAGCTCTAAGACAGCAAGCGCACTGAGCGCATCTGCACACCTCTCACCTCAAAAACGGCATGTGCATTGAGATCGCTCTCCTCCTGGAGCTCCCTAGCCTCTTGCTTTCCAGGCACCCCACCAGTGCCGTTGCCCGTAGAAGCAGCAGCAGCAGCATCAGCTGGAGAAGGACGAGCCCCGTGTTCGCTCTCGTTTGTTGCTCTGCACATGCGATTCGACGATGTGGCTTCAAATTCCATGAGGCATGTAGGTACGTCCACAAGCATATGTGAAAACAACGACGTTGAGAGAATCA
>JAULKR010086096.1:0-10828 GCA_032356305.1 Prasiola linearis | reverse complement strand
TATTGCTTCTCTACAGCTACCAAACAGGTGCTAAAGGAAACATCGGGGAGGAGGTCTCTGGTGGGAAAGGGGAGGGGGAGAGGGTCTCCCGGGGAGAGGGGGAGAAGGGTTTCAGCTTAGGGTTCTCACCACACCGGATGTCCATGCGGCAACAGCTTCAGCTCTGCGGCTGTACACGGCAATGCCAGGTATGAGCGTATCTTCAGCCAGGTCGGCAGCTCCGATTGCCTCTAAAGAGAATGTGGCGCCAAAGATCTTACCCTGCACAGCCACTGCTCCTGATAAACTTCAGCACTCTGTGGACAACCGTGCACTTGACGTCAGTTGAGTCATAAGGCAAGCTTTCGATCAAATCATCAGGGAAGCCTTAGATAAGCAATAGGCAGTGCTTCCCGACATGCATGCAAGGTCTATGAGACCTTTGTCCAATTTAAACCAACCTCATCTGACCTGGCCTAACCTATTGATCTGACATACCCGGACCTCTCCTGCTTATTGAAAGGAACACATACTATTACACATCGAGGTACTGAGCCTCGCTGCAGCTGGCAGGGATATAACAACCACTATGCAGTTCTTGAACTACCAAATACCGCTTATAAACAACGAAGCCCTTGACTTACAAATCAGAGTAAGGAGTTCGTGGGACACGTTGGTAAAACAGTCTGACTGAGGGGACCAGCGCTTGGGCTCATTCGAACGTTGGAGGGCTGGCAATTGGCAATGATGACTTTATAAGTAGTATTCCTTATTTTACGTGAGATAACCTCACTTCGCAAGTTGCATGTCACACTGCCTGTACGTCACGAGGGCAGCCTCCGCTTAAGACCTGATGTATTAAAGACAAGTAGCAATTCCAATGTCATGCTCTCCTTGCATGTTCACTCTGCAGCACTAGAGACACTCTGTAATTTTGAGTGTGCTCGCTCTCTCCGGTCCAAGCCCAGATGAGTACCATCACTCGGCTCCTGAAAGCAATCCATTCCTCGATGTACTTGACATTCCCCCCCTTGTTGCGAGGATGATGAGAGAGGTGGTCAACCTCCTGAGCCAAGCCAAGCTCCTCCTGCAGAGTATTTAGAGGTAGCTGCACGAACTGCCAGGCCTCTCCGCGCAGCGCATCCGGCAGCTCCTTTGGTGCTCCGACCTCAGGTGCTAGAGGAGGGGCCACCTTTGTGCTGTACCCTTCTAGCTGCGGATAGACGGACTCCACTCGCTCTCGTAGCCAGCCTGCAGAGAAGTCAACAAGTTATATCGTTACAGCAGCCATCGGACCTTCACACAGTGTGCTGGTTGTTGAAAGCAAGGGGATAATACACTCAGGCTGAAGGCATTGTGAGCAAATTCACAACACAGGAATCGCTGTTTGAACGCTCGACTTTCAGCTTCATGCTCTGCTCACTGAAGAGGGTGAAGCAGCGGCGGCTGGGGATGGGCTTGATGTCAAGCTCCAACAATGCCTTGGTGATGATTGTCTGCATCTGACCCCTGAAAAACTTCACGCGCTCCGGCTTCTGGGCTCCCGACTGCTCCACCAGTTCCCTAAGCACTGCTGCAAGCTGCGATTGCACCCTCGCTTCGTTGGCAGCCAGATGATGCGGTACGACATTAGCATGGGCATCTGATTACAATCGCTTCGTGAGCATGAGGATGGGAATCGAAATAGCCATGAATGCATGTCATTTGAGAGGTTCTGGCAGTGTCGCTGTCAGCTTGCTGATGCTTGTGGAACAAGACGGAAAATAGCAAACTGGCAAATATTCCAATTACCAAAGCGTGTAGAGGCAGCAACTCCAGTATGGTCACCGATGATAAGATATTTTCGGCCATAGTTTCACCTTTGTGCTGCTTATCTGATTGTTGGAAAAGAATCTGACAAATTCAAAATCTCGTGACTCATCGCAGATAATCAGTTCCCACTTCTTCTTGCCGCGCTCATCTACAACCGGCCGTGAGCAGAAGTCCAGCTGCCATTCTGCCGCCTGTGGCACGCTGCTACCAGATGAATCTGCAGGAGATCGAGTCTCTGCACAACGGCCGAGATGCAGTGGAGGCAAGATGCCATGCTTGCGGGCAACAGAGACTAATGAAACACGTCAGACAATAGTGTTATCAATCCTAGGGCATACCATGGCAGCTGTAAAACTCAAGACATCACTTGAGCAACACAGTCGGGCCTTTTCATGATTGGTGACACAGAGGTCACAATGCTGATTTGCGAACAGGAAATAGCATGCAAGATTTCGGCGTGCACCTGACTCCTTCCCTTTCACAGCTTCAGAAGGCGAAGAAAGTTCGCTTCTGACCATGCAAACAGATCTCCTTCTGTACATGGTCTTCACGGATGGAATGCGGCGACCCATGTGTTGACTGCTGTGACAAATTCGCCATTGAGGAGCTCCAAGCGACTTGCAGTTTCTGTGTTGTGCGGATGAAAGGGTTCCAAAGGTGCTGTCAGCCACAAGACCGGGCATGATACTCCTCGAAAACAGTCGTTGAAGATTATACTCGATTTTACTACATATGCACGTAGACAAAATTTGTTCTCCAACGCCTAGCCTTCTGCTGCTCACAGCACTCCCGTCGGTTGCAATCCCTTAAATTACTGCGAAAAACACAATGTGCATCAGGATACGTCGGTAAGATCTTCGACCGTCCGTTGCCATTGTGGAACCGTAGGCCAGGCTGACCAGCCGGGCCAGCCTGGCCTTGCATGTGTAGATAGCCAATTTAATCTAACCTAGCTTTTTGGCATTGATAAGCGATCTGCAGCACAGTAGCGAATATCTTAGTGTTGTTATTGGATCAGGATTTTCCATCGCTTGAACTAGGCATGCTTGCCAGGCAGATTGGACGTATCCCTGCCGAAGCTATAAAGCTGCTTTCCATCGTTAACGGGTCAATCAGCTCGAATTTTAACGACGACGATAATTTGAGTCGTGGGCTTCATTTAAATACCTTGAATCAGCCACCACCTGTTCTTGAGAACACGACTGCACTGGACAAAAGCGGCGGCTCTAGGTATCTGCTTGGGTCCCCTTTGCTACTCCGACCAAGGTCTACCGTATGTCTCGGCTTTACAGCTCGTTCTTTTGCTTCTGGGGGAATCGATTATGGCACATCCAACGATACGCAAAACAGCAGAGGTGTCGGCAGCCGTTCCCCACGTGAAATTGTTGATCAAGGTGATAAAATTTATGACCATGGAGACTCTTCCGGTATAAACGAAGAGGCAGAAGCTGAAAGAAAGCCAGAGGAATCGGAAGGCGATTTAGATCATCTGCTCACCAAATGGGAGGCCATGATGGACGGCAACGACCCTGAGTCAGCACTAGCTGCACTGGTTGAAGGTATTCCTGCTCTTAAGCTGAACCATCGCTGCTGGCTAAGAGCTTCGACCTCACTTTGGCGGATACTGTCTTCGCATTCAATTATTTCAGACCTGGCCTGTCGTTGTCCTGTTGCTTTCTACTGCATTGCCAGCAACACATAAGTACATAATGCTAATTAACACATATTGGTAGATAACATATTCGGTGCTAGCATACTTGCATGTCCATTTTTCCGCAGAGCTAGATACCTCTCACGGACTTCCTGAGTGGAGCGAAATTTTGGAACGTGGCGACGAGGAGGAAGCATTGGAAAGAGCCCAGAGGCGCTCGCGTGAGCAATCGCTGCAGCAAGAATTCGCAGCACGTCGTGTGCGCGTTGTGGATCGCCTCGGCCGTGCGTATGCAACAGGTTGTCACAAGCTCTGCTCTTTTTCCAAAGTAATTATTTTGTAATTACCGATGTTATGTTTTCCAAGGAGTCATATCTTTCGAATTCTTTGCTTATCAGTCAGCCCATGGTGCGCTGACACGCTGGAAGGAGCTCGACTGTTCGTATGCATACTGGCTGCTGACTGCTGCTGCTGGTCATAGAAGTCAAGTTTCTGATCTAGCTTCCAGGTATATGATGACGCCAGATATTGAGATCTGACCTTGCATGGTATGTCATTGCCAAAACGCAGGCAAGCGCAAATGTAGCATTGCTCGGTGCTGGATTGAGGAAGGGCCCGGCAACATCATGGTCAATGGGCGATCACTCTATGGGTACTACAATCTATCTGCTCGCAGCATTATCAAATGTCCGCACATCTTTCTACACAATCCACAGTAGCTCTATTGCTGCAACTTCAGATGGCGTGCTCTTGTACGACACAGCCTTTACAAATGAGCCCGGCAATGGTGATGTCACTGCCTAAGTCTTGACTGCCTTCGGCGCTGATGATTTCAGGCGCTGATGATCTCATGCAGTCCTCTCTTCGTGTGACATTCGCAGATACTTCCCTGCGCTTCAGCGGCGCTCTGACGTCTTGTTGCCCTTCATCATGACGGGGACTCTCGGGTCCTTTGATGTCCATGCCAACATACGAGGAGGCGGTTTGACAGGTGCCCTACCCTAGGATGTGTCAGCATTGCAATGCACACGAAAGTGCAGCTTAGCGAACATAGTCACACGGCTGTGCCGATGTGCAATGCACATTTCCTTCGTTTCAATCGTAACCGAGACCACTCTCGGTGCTTTCATCTATACCGTATGTGAAAGGTATCCCTGCTTGATGACACTCGTTGTAAAGGTTATGTTCATAATGTTCTAATACCACGGGCGGACTGAAGCCAGTTATCCTTCATGGCCGATTTGTTCGGCCATTGTCTGAGTTGAAAGTGATGACGCTGCTCTGGGACCTACATAAGTTTGAAGATATCCAGCAATCGGCGAGCCGGTATGAGTGCTGAGTGTATGTGTGATTTATACGAGGTGCAGGTCAGGCGCAAGCACTCAGGCATGGCATCAGCAGGGCCCTGCAGTTGTTTGATCCCAGCCACAGGCCTGCCTTGAAGGCTGGGGGTTTACTCACACGTGACTCGAGGATTGTCGAACGGAAGAAACCCGGTCGGCCAAAAGCTCGAAAGAGCTTCCAGTGGGTCAAGCGATAGAAGCATCGGAGGCCAGAACTCAACAGTACTGGCCATATCAGTCACTTTTTCAAGGAGGTCTCTAGTGCACTCTGCCAGTGCCTTTTGAGATGACAACATGCCCACGTAATGCGCTGTATAATATGCTCCTAGTTTTCTGCAGCGAGTCCACCATCTCATTTCCTTTGAATTCTACTTTGTTGTTCTGGTCACAGATAAACCCTCTTTTCTATGATTCACTGATTGCGGCTGATGGAGATGTTGGATACTCGCTTGCATTCAGCAACTCTGCATCCGAAGAGGTATATTTCGCCAAAGAATGTAGAATTTTTCTTTTCACGATGGTGTTGCACGTGCCATATACCTGATGGCTTCACGAGAGTCTGCCGATCGACATCAGAAATTTCGGTGTTTAAGTAGCATACTCCACCACCCACCATTCTAAAGCAAAGTACACTTGCAAGTACGTACGGAACTCAGATACTCGGGACAGGTAATGTCGTCTTGTAATTAATACTTTAGCGTATGCAAAGCCTGGTCGCAACTGCGAAGTAGTTCATACGGTTCACAATCGCAGTCTAAGCTAAGGGGATTCCTCCGAGAGAGAGAAATTTATTACCCACATCTGGCCGCAAGGGCCAATCTAGGGTCGGTCAACACCGAAGATGGGTGACCGCTAAAAAGGAAGTACAAACACGTATTAACACCCACACACACGGCTAAGCAGTGGCTAGGAACGTGCTAAGACACAAAATCAGCCATCAAATATTATGTCGTAAGTAATTCATCCCAAGAAGCATGACATCACGTTGAGCTGGCTGATTCATGAACGAGCGCATAGTGTAATGTCCCCAAAACAGATGGCTATACCGATCCCTACAGCTATTTAAGCAAGCACACTCAAATACCAAGTGTTTCTCATCGCCTAGTCCCATATTACAGCGTTATCACACATGCACCTGTACGCACATGTATTACGTAATTATGACGTCGAGTTCCGACCGGGAGGCCACCGTGACGTGAACCAAATACATCCAGCCTTAAAATTCAAATTCGTAGTATACTAAGTCACTCTGAGACCTTTGTAAGCGAAGGAAAATATGTTAGTATATTGCTATTTAACGGTCGTCAGAACGCGAAGCATCTGCTCAACAATGTATTGACTGAGTCACGCTAAAGCTGAAGCCTCATTGCCAAGTGCAGGCCTTCCCAGCAGCTTCTCCGTTCGGCAGTTTCCTTAAACTTACAGGCAGGCTTTTACGGTTTCGGCCCGCACCAACCTAACTTTTGGCATCTCAACAAGTACACTCAGATAGACACCATGCATGTGTGGAGTTGAAATACAACAACATAGTACCTGGACAGATCTCTAAGTAGGATACATGTGCATTGCTCTTTCAGAATAAATTGCGGTAATGACCTTGAAATTCTCTTTGATATGGCAATCTCACAGGACCTGTTTCAAGCATGCTTTTACACTTTTGACCATCCTTGTATCAATTCGGGGTTTCATCTATATCTTACATATTCTTCTGTCGACGGGGTGCAGTGGAACGCACTCAAGTTGATACGAATTAGCTTATGTGCGAGTACGCTGTACACACTTATTTACCTTTGCTTCTTTGTTCGATCAGATTATCCAGAATAACTTATCCTGAACCGACAGGACATTCTCTAATCACGTAACTGCACAACGTTGCATTTTCACGAATAGCTCACAAGAGTCCAAAAAGTAATGCATAGCACGGCGTTGTGTGTGTCAACGTCAAACCCATTAACGTGAACCTTCACCAGTCAAGTGCAAGGGAAATGGAAGAGTGCGCCTGATAGCATCAGATGATTCTGTCAAGCAATATCTCGCATTGTACGTTTGCTTGAGAAGAATGCAGCCAGATAGACTGAGTGAGCCTAAGAACTCCTTACAGCCAGTAGCCGACAACGAATTGGATGTACCCTACTCACAGTTCTCAGCTGCAGTAAAATGTTTAATACACGAGGCCTACTCTTTGTGGGGTAAGTACAGGTGCCTAGGCTACTAGCACAATGCTTCCAGCACCGGTTCCTTTCAGCAGCTGGCTGAAGGCAGCACAAGTTGTGCTGTCAGCGTTTGCCGTCTCAGCTGCAACCTTGAAGGAGACACTTGTGTCGAAGAACACAGATGTCTCTGCACAGCTCAGGTTGAGCGCTGCTGCGCCATTGCGCTGGTGTTGTGTCAGTCATTGAACATGTTGCACGGCTCGCACCAGCCAGATGTGTAGCAGGCAAGCAACTGATCGCTGCAGCCCAAACGCCGCGTGGCACCCACGTGGCATCCTGGTGCTCGTGATGCAGGCTCACGGAGACGCTTGTCCCAAAGCCGTCAACCTGAAGGATGTCAAGCTGTGGCACCGCTAGTAGCTCCGCTAGTAGCTCCGTCCTGTGTGGCTGCTGCGACCGCACTGCAACAAGGTCCCGGCCCCCAGAAACAGAGAGAAGATCTGCGAAGCACATGCTCGAGGCTTGAACAAAACTAGGAATGGAACTCTGACAACTTAGGTCAGCGTTTTCCACGACTTTGTTTGCGAGCATCATATGTGAAAACTTTCCGTAGACTTCTGAATGTGGGCTTTTACCCGGTAGGCATGAATACCAGCAGGCTGTGGAGAGCTTCAATTCGAGGCAAGGAAAAGTAATACAATGGCCAAGTCCTTACTAGAATCTATACAATCTGTATCATTTGCTAGACTCGCGACATGCTGCTTGTAGACCAGGCTTCGCAGCTGACGTTTGTCAGGCGTGGTGCACATTCAGTGCAATTGTCCAGATCTTGTAACATGTGTTGGCAACATGCTGTGCTGCTTCGTTGATTCGCAGCCCTGTGCATTAGAGGGCCCGAAAAAGTGCGCAAAGGGGGGAGGCTCAAACAATCAAGCTAATGCTGATGCTCCTGCATAATCGGCATGCTGCTAAGAAGGTGAGTCGATCTGGGATACAATAAAAAGCGGAAGGAAGTGAATGCAATCCCTACCCAGGTGCAGAGCAAAAGCGCGTGCGTGAAGATGCAGGTATCGAGCATCATTTGAAGGAGAAGGGTGAGGGAGGATCGAGAGGTTTGTACCGCGGCACTTTGCAATGTCGTTTGCCCGACGAACCTGATCTTATACATGCCGGGCACGCCGCTCTTGAATGCTACGTACGTTCCGTACAAAGAGCCTGCACCATGAATGCAGGCCCCATCGGCCAATGCAATATAGTAGGGGACTCCATTTCACTTCGAAGGCATGGAGGAGTAGCACTACGAACAGTGATACGTCACCGAAACTGAAGCTTCCATTGTTGTCTACACTCGTCAGTCATTTCACGTTGCGGATGAGAGACAAGCTCGACTGATTCATCGTTCCCCGCTGTTACATCCAAGCCGTTCATGCACTTCGCAATTTCGCATCTGTTCCTTAATCGAAACGTGTAATCGTTGTGACTAATTCAAGGTCGCAATCGCAAGTTGTGCAACTTGCACCCTTGCACCTGCAGTGAAACCTAGGAGAAGCTACCGTGTCAAGATGGACATCGCTGAAGAGTGCTCGACATCTATGCATGCACGTCTGACGTAAGCTGGCGCCGTCATCACAATACAAGCTTGTTTTAAGCTAATTGAAGCCGTCGAATCGTGGAGCTCGATGAATCAGAAAGCCTTATGTTCGATGCACGACGTGAGAAACCATTTGATGATAGCAGGAGCAGGCTGTGCCGAGGGTATCATGTCTTACTAAGCTGAATGGTGTGGACAATTTCAATACGCTGTGTAGTGCCCGAGCTTTTACTGTACGTACGTGAGAGCTCGACGCTAAGATGGAAAACACACCAATCGAAGCTCCCAGTGCGCCGCCCACTGCTGCACCTTGGCCGACCTGTGTGGCGCATCGACTATCCATACGATGAACAAACCTACGCTGGACCGGCTACCGGTGCCACCGGGGCCTCAATCAAAGCTTCTGCAGAAGTATGGAATTCTGAGCCAGGAGAATATGCACAACTGCTATTGCTCCACTTAAGCGTGGCTTGATCTTACGATTGCATTGAAGTTAAATTTATGTGCGCTCCTGCTGCGTACTGTCGACCAGGGTTCCAAGGGCGACACTTTACATTGGCGTGCCAGCTGGCATAATTTCATGTTCGGCCCTTTTATGCACTTGTATCAAGTCAATTTGTTTTCACTGCAAAGTTAGCTCTTTTACTCCCTTTCTCACTCTCTCTCTCTTTCTCTTCTCAAGTTACACTAAACCAATGCTTCGTTGCGTTAAACAAAGTCTACGTTGTCACTTGCGCAAGAGATCACGGTACTCGCAAATTTGCGTATCCACGGAAGAAAGTATGAAACACTATTGCTTAGATTTTGAACCAACTATTACCTGAGACTTAGCTAGCCTACATGAGCGGTGAAAACTTGGTGCCAGATCACAAGTTTCGCAATCAGGGAATCGGAAACCCGTCGCGTGTAGATGACAGACAAAGATTGGTACGTAGTAGGTAGAAAAGGAAGATCTGCCAAGGGCCGCGCACGTTCGTCTCAAGAAGCTGCTTCCGATCGCCAACACTGCAGAAGTGCACAAGCTTCAGATTGCCACCCTGGGCATACCTCAAAAGATCCTGGGAAAGCAAACGAAATATCACAGCCTATTTTGCCAGGATGGGGATACCGGCAAAGTCGTGATGGCAAGCGAGCTTCTACCACAGGACAAAAGCGCCATAATTCGCAGACGAGCTCGGATGCTTGCGAATTTGATGACGAGGTGACACAATTTTCGTTTGAGATGCTTAGTCTGGCCCCCTAGAATTCTACGTCATATCGCACCAATTTTAACGCTCGTGGTAATGCATGCATTACCGAATGAGACACCGCGGGCTGATCGACTCCACAACCTTACACAGCAATAGACAAAGGAAATTCGCTTTGGAGATTTGACTTGACACATTCTGGTGGGAGCACTCGCACCAATTTATATCATGTATTCGCACCCCCTGCATGTGCCATCGAGATTGAATCGCGAGACAGCTGTGTGTCGCACGTTGTTTCCTCGACTCGCAGTAGCGGTACTGCAGGTGCTTCGTCTAAAGGAGAAGGTCCTGTTGACAAAGCAACGGGTGTTGGCTTCCTCGTTCTTTACGAGCCTCCTTACTGCATTGGTTGACACTGACTGCTCACAGTCTGCCACAGCCGACAATCATGCATCAGGTTCTAATTTTGCTCACCTACCTTTCGCACCCATGCATGCTTATTCATGAAGGATATGTCATTATGCATGCATTCGACGAGAAACCACGCACATATATACATTGATCGAGTACGATAAATATTTGTGCATATTTTGCTTTTCGTTTGGTGATAAGTGTGATATCATCTAGTGGCAAAAATGCTGCCAGCACATTGTGGTCCTTGTGAATCAAATAGTTTCTAGCTTTTGCTGGAATGGCATGGTCTGTTTGTGTCTCGGATCAAACTTTGGTGTAATCACGGTTGCAGGCCATGATCATGATGTGACAACCAAAACCAAATCCAGTCCGGCGACTGGCAATGAGACTGTGGACACTTTTGACGAGAATGGGTGCTTGCCCGAGAGCAATAGCCCCCTTCAGGATGATCCAAGGCGAGAGGAGCCACTTTGGGCATGGTCAACATGCACAGAGTTAGTCAGCTATGGCCTCGGCAGCTTCCAGTCAGGTTACTCCTCCTTCTATCGTAGTGAAGGTCCTGTGTATCTGTTGTGCCTTTGCACTGCTCCTATGCAACAGTGAGTTGGCATGAGTGCAAGATGTGAGTGAGTGTGTGTGTGTGTGTGTGT
This sequence comes from Prasiola linearis, assembly GCA_032356305.1. Taxonomy (NCBI): domain Eukaryota; kingdom Viridiplantae; phylum Chlorophyta; class Trebouxiophyceae; order Prasiolales; family Prasiolaceae; genus Prasiola; species Prasiola linearis. The sequence goes on along the minus strand of JAULKR010086096.1, from coordinate 48 downwards.
GTGTGTGTGTGTGTGTGTGTGTGTGTGTGTGTGTGTGTGTGTGTGTGT
>JAULKR010085985.1:0-10830 GCA_032356305.1 Prasiola linearis | reverse complement strand
TCTCTCTTTCTCTTTCTCTTTCTCTTTCTCTCTCTCTCTCTCTTTCTCTTTCTCTCTGTCTCTCATATTTCTCTTCTCTCTGCGTGCAGATCAGCGTCACGGGGATCGGCCAGGGAGTGCACCAATCAGGCCTTGACCCAGATGTTGCTCCTGCGCTTGTGACCGAATTCAAGACTGCTCTCGGGAAGCTGGTGCTCAACACAGACCTGCATTTGCTCTACCTCCCTCTCCCTCTCCCTCTCCCTCTCCCCATCCCTTTCCCTCCCCTCCCCCCCTTTCCCCCTCCCCCTCTCCCTCTCCCTCCCCCCCTCCCCTCCCCCTCCCCTTCTCCCTCGCCCTTTCTCTCAGTGACCATGCCCCCCCTTGAGCTGTAGGTGACGCCAAGGATGCATGCTGCGGCTGACGTGGCGATGGCAGAGCTGCTCTCCGACGGCTACGCTGAGGCCAGCCGTCTCATAGGCCGTAATCGAAGAGCATTGGACGCGCTCCGAGCGGCGCTCATGGAGCACACTACGATGGACGGCACACAGGCAAGGTTTTTTTGACAGAGGAAAGAACAGTCCGTTGTTGATGCCCTTTAGAATTTGAATGGTGTTGGATGCTCTCTAGATGTTCTTGAACGGTTGTGGGTGCCCTTAAGAACTTAACTGCTGTTAAAGCGTGTAAGTACATTGTGCATGCCAGGGGTAGCCTCAACCCGTGCACCCTAAAACCTGAACCCTATACACTATCCCTGAACACCAACCCAAGCCCAATGTCGAATTCTGTTATCTTGCCCTCGTGCTGACGTCTAACGTGACTTAAATGGCGGAGCTGGGCTCTCTCGCATTGTGACAACTTGAGCGAAGGAAGCGCGAAACTTATTTACGTAGATAGACAAAAAGGCGAAGGTAGATGTCTGGCATGCCAAAGTCATTTGCACATGCTCTGCCAGACAGGGGCAAAGTGGACAATCTTCTTTTACACCTGTGTATGTTGTCATCACTTTGGAAGCCTTGCCTGATGGGAGTTTTGGCGAGGAAGTCCAAGCAGAGACTAACGCCTTTACCTGTTGAAATGAAGTATCTTAGGTTGTTAGGTATCCTCTCCCAGATTCTCCCAGTGGTACATGCTCGAAGCGACTCCGGTCAGGCGACTGTCGGACATGGTGCTCTTGCAGGTCAGACAGATTGTGGAACAGCACGGCCATCCTAAAGATTTGGCAAAACGCTCTACAGCCATGAAACCGTTTTTGTAGTCTGAAGTGTGAAGAACCGAGATCATTTATCTTATACCGAGATTATTCATTTCGGATCCTTCATGAGCACTGATTCTATTAAGGACTAATTATCACCTTTCAGTAGCAATTGCAGCAGTTCTGGCAGACTATCGTGTATAAAAGCGTAAGGATTGAAGATTGGATTTTCCTTGTCGCCTCGCAGCAATGTCCATTCCACGAGCTTCTCATATTCTGGATAAAATTCCTCTCATCTCTTCTCCCATTTTGCCAAAACCACAGTTAAAAAAACTCTTCTTACGCCGTCAGTGGTGAGTTGTCAATTTGAAATTTGAGGAGCATGCAAGATTGTGTATGCGTGTGCGTGTGCGTGCATGACAGCAGCGTGCGACCCACTTATGAAAAGCGTGCACAGGTTTGGGCGCTGACACTCGCGAATTGCATCGCGAGATGGGGTCCAGGGTTTGTCGAAGAAGTAACGAGAGGGCATTTTCTTCGTGTGCTTACTGCCCGACCAGCTGTTTTCCCCGCCATGCTCCTCCAAATTTCACCATTACTTGGAGAAGTCTTGACGAGATCTGTCACGCTTTGTGTAGCGTTAGCGCAAGCGCTATGATACATGCAGTAAGTGTAAACAAGGGAATCGAGCGGCCCGCAGCTTGCATAGCCACCGGGCTAGTGATGGTGCGAGCATAAGGTCCTGAAACCAAGCCAGTCAGACAGTAAATGTATCTGCTCGGCTAGGGCCTCGCATTACAGCCCCAACACTGCTGGTTACTAACTTACTACCCGTACCTCTGTTGAATATTCATTACTGATAGCTCAATTTTAGCAGCACTTCATTTTGCCAGGCAATTGGCGACAACTCCAACTCTTGAGCGCATACACATCATGGTTACTCGGATCACAATCATATTACATATCCCCTTTGTGTCAAGATCATGACTTCATCGCATATTGATCACAACAGCTAGCTTCCTCGGCTCGTTGGTCGCATAGGTGCACTCTTTTGGGCCTCGCCACCCTGGTTGATGCCGGACCTTGTCCCCCAAATTAGTATATCTAGCCGCCGACATTGCATGCCAAACCCTCGTGGGTGCGCTATGGCTTGAGTGTGATGCTGTAATGAGCTCAGGATTCTTGTACCTAGGTTGGCCTCCATCTTCTCGCTCTATGGGTCTAGAGCTTGATAGGGTGGGGGACCATCATTTGTAGTGCGAGGACACCTAAGGGCTTGCCGATCAGTCATCGCTTAACCTATTGGTTTGTATCATCACTCGTTACGTGGCTGTAGTCTATAGGGCTGCAAATCTATATGACTGCAACTTGTCTTCTTTCCGATAACTTTTAGCTTTACAATCACAGATTCACAATAGTAAATCCCACTGGGAGATCTGGCAGATCACTACAACATTGATACTTGTTAGAAGGCTATCCTAGTAGGCTTGCTTCCAAATAAATGGTATGGGGAGCCTCTAGCTCGTAGTTTGTACCTGAAATAACATCTCGTAATGAACATGTTGGAGCAACATAAAAGCTGCTTCGAAACTTGAGAACTGCCCGGGTACCACATTACATATCCAATTATCCTCCACACTAGTACTTAGTGAGAGAGAGAAATTTATTACCCACAACTGGCCTCAAGGGCCAATCAAGGAAACCCAGATTTACCCTGCACGCAACACACGTCATACTTGGAGCCGCAAAACTACATTGCTTATATTATATATTGATACAATATATATATATATATATATATTTATATATTTATATACAGTACTATGGTACCGGTAGACTTGCGATTTAGTGGGCAAGAAAGCGGCTGCACCTGCGGAAGCTTCAAGCTTTGCACCCGCGGAAGCTTCAAGCTGGTGCGTTCCATACGCATACGCGTATGCGTACGCGTATATGCATGTATATATGAGTATATATGTGTAGTGCGAGGCCCTAGCCTAGCACGTATACTTACTGTCTGACTGAGGGGTTACACTGATGGAACGGACGCAAAATTTGGCGTCGACAATATTTGTTACGCGCATTCGACAATATTTGTTACGCGATAGCCGCGAAGTCCTCCAAACTCACACCAAACGGCCGCACGTGCACCTGCGGTGGTATAAAACACGTGTACCCCTAGCAAACTGCACTACTAATCCCTATCCTAGCGAGGATGCTTCTTTTACGTATACCAGCGACTTGCGAGACAAGACTGCCGTAAGAGTGTGAGGCCTTGCATGCGCTACTAGCGCATAGTAGCGCTAGTAGCGTTGATGGCGCTATCGCATCTATACATATATATACATAACATTTCTCATTCGTGGTCAACTCGAGCGCCCACGTCAACAGAGATTCGATTGCGTAATGTTGTCTATTTTGGACAAACCGGACATAAACCCCGCATAAGTTCCCTTGCGTTTCCCATGAAGCTGATGGTTTCCCATGAAGGCGCACGACTTGTTTGATAAATACATTGCAAAGCATCGGTGGCATTGGTGTGGGTGGGGATCAAGTGTATCATTTTTGACAAGCGGTCAACAACCGTGAGAATAGCATCGTAGCCAGAGGCGGTCATAGGGAGCTAGACAATGCGATCGATGGATATTGATTCCTAACGGCGACTAGGAATAGGAAGGGGTTGAAGGAGTCCACCGAGCGGAAGATTCAAGGCTTTTTGGCGCTGGCAAGTCTGACAAGTGCGAATGCAGATGCAGACGTCGGCGTCAAGGTGAGGCCAACGGAGTCGGCGGCGAAGGCGGTGAATCGTTTTTCTGACACCAAAGTGTCCAGTGTGATGAACGTCGTGAGCTTGTCAAAGGAGTTGTCGGCGAATGTCAGGGTCGCTTGGGATAGCGAGGCGGCGGCTGTCGTCATCGGAGTGGAAGTACCATAAATCGTTGTCGGCAGCAAGTTGTGAAGGGCGCTCGGTTTTGGGAAAGTACAGGTTATCGTTGGCGTAAGCGACGGAGAGATCGTGCTGGAGCTCGGAATCAGGTTGTAGGAGAGTGCTAATGAGGGCAGAAAGCTGAGCAGAAGGCTGGCGGGAGTCGGGCATGCGCGAGAGCGCATCAGCTGCGACGTTGTCTTTGCCCGGGCAATAGATGATATGGAAGTCTGCTTCAGCGAGCTGCATTTGCTAGCAGGCCTGGCGGTGACTGAGCACGGGCTGCTTATTGAAATATTGAAGTGCATGATGGTCAATGAAAACGTGAACGTGGCGGCCATCAATGTAGGCACGGAAGAAGCGGAGGGAAGCGATGATAGCAAGCAACTCTTGTTCATGGAAGGGGTAGTTTTGCTCAACAAGTGACAGTTTGAAGGAGTAGAAGCCAATGGAGCGGTGGCCTTGACTTTGGTCTTGAGTGAGAATAATGCCAAGACCTGAGGAAGATGCATCAGTGTGTAGCTGCATAGTGTGACTGGGATCAACGCTAGGTAGCTGCAAGGCAGGATCGGAAATGATAGCTGACTCAAGAGCCTCAAAGGCGGTATCGGCTGCAAGGGGACCACTCAAAACGCTGTAAGCTGTTGATGGTGTCGGTTATGGGTGCAACAAGAACACTGAAGCCTCTCACATAGCGGCGCTAGAAGTTGGCAAAGCCAAGGAATCGTTGTACCTCTTTGAGATTCGTGGGCGTAGGCTAAGAGCGGACGGCTACGACCTTGTCTTCGGTAGCGAAAGTGGTATTTACTGAGACTTGGTGGCCAAGGAATTCGACTTTGGATTGGAAGAAAGCGCATTTCGAAGCTTTGGCGTACAAGCGAAGGGCTTGGAGGACCTTGCGGACGTGGGTAGCATGCTGATCTGGGGTCTTCGAGTAGATGAGAATGTTGTCTAAGAACACTACGACGAAGTCATCAAGGAAGGGGCGCAAGACATCGTTCATGAGCGCCATGAGCGCCAGGTAGCAAGTGCATTGGTAAGACCGAAAGGCATGACTGTGTACTCGTAATGGCCGTAGCGGGTGCGGAACGCGGTCTTAGGGAAATCTGAACCGGCAATGCGGGTTGGTAGTAACCGCTGCGGAGGTCTAATTTTGAGAAGGTGGTAGCGCCGGAAAGAGAGCTGAGGCTCTCTTCTAGCAAAGGTAGCGGATGCCGATTCTTGGTGGTAATGTCATTGAGAGCACGGTAGTTGATGCACATGCGGAGAGAACCATCTTTCTTTTTGACAAAGATGACGGGCGCACCATAGGGTGAGGTTGAAGGTTGTATGAAGCCTTTCTCGAGGCCGTCATTGAGCTGTTTGCGGAGCTCTGCAAGCTGACTGAAGCTGAGTTGGTAGCAAGGACGAGGTGGGGGCCGAGAGTTGGTCGACACGTCGATTCGGTGGTCAAGAGTTCGACGCGGAGGCAAGATGTTGGGCAAATCCGGCGGGAAGACGTCACGATATTCATCAATGATAGCACGGGCCACGCGGGGATGGTCACCACTCTCATTGAGGCCGGGGATGTTGTCTTGGATGCTGTTGCGTGGGCTTGTGTCCACGGGTGTGGGACTGGTCGTTGGTGGCTGTTCAACAGCGAGAAACTACTGGGTGTGCCTGCGAGAGGCACGGCTCCATTGGGCCGCGAATAGATATATACTGGGAGTTGTCAGAGCCCATGCTTGGTGGTGTAGTACGACAAGAGAACGCTGACCGGGCCGATGTGGTGCCGGGCGAAGGGTGACGGTGTCAAGCTACCAGTCGATCACTTGGTTGTGCTGACGTAGCCATGGAGTGCCCAGCACAAAATCGTATCCCAGCAAGTCTAAAACAAGGAAGTCGATGCCGAGGTTGACAAGCAGGGCTGGAACCTGCTAGGTACAAGATTGCACTGATCCGTCTGCCGTCAGGTGACAGATACGTCGGAGTGCACAGGGATTGTAAGATGCTCAAGGTACTAAGCGGCAAAGCGGCTGCTGACGAACATGATCTCTGCGCCACTATCAATCGTGAAGTGGGCGCCGGCTTGCTCACAGTGCCCTTTGAGAGACAATGCAGCCATATGGCCTGGAAACCTACTCGTGCTGACATGATAGGTGCATGGTGTACCATTGGGGCTAGCTGGCACGTTGGAGTCAACAGCTGCTGGCGGTACCTGGGACGAGCCGAGGGAGTGATCCTTTGGCCGGGGATCACACCGCCTATGATCGGTGGCCTCATGTTGCAACCAAGCCATTGCCCCTAGAGTTTCCTCCTGGGGAAGGCAGCCCTTGTCTGTGGCTGGCCAGCTCTGCAACGGGGTCTCCAAAACATCAAGAGTGTCTGGGATAACAAGGGGGCTGAGCGCTGATGCTGGTTGACGGGAGTTGAGCGGGACGGCTCAAGGGTTGGAGACCAGCTGGTGGTTGGTTTGTTATCTAAGAAGAGAGCAAATTTGCGGGCAATACTCGCTGCGAGGGTTGGGTGCAGACGAATTTCTTCGTCAGCTGGTCGGGCGTGCCGTTTGTTGAATGATAATAGTGAGTTGACCACAAGAAATTGCTGGTGCTCTCCGGTGTGGGTTATTGGTCGGTGGAATAGTTGGGATGTTTTAGCCCTTGCACAGATTGTGTGGCGGCTGATGGCTGGGATAGAGCTAGTAAGTTTGGTGAGCGGGCCACAAGGCTGATTATGAGCTCGTTGCTTGCCTTGCACAAAAGGAAACGATGCCTTAGTCTTAGAGATTGGTTTGTGAGAATTTTTTTTGGAGCAATGGTAGGGATCGCATATGCGGCTGCTGCCCTTTTTCAACAGAGGCTCATGGGGATCAATCACAAGCACTTTGAAACCATGTAAAGACGGCAGGCGTCAATGCCGTGCTAAAAAAAGCACGGGTGCGTTGTAAGTGGAGATGGAGGCAATCTATGGTGAAGGAGGGTGACGGAGCCGTGGGAGCGGTTCCGGAACAAGCAGAAGTGCTAGAATGAAAAGAAAGATGGAAATTACTTGTTAGCCGTAAGCACGCGAACGTGCTCCTTAGTTGGGAGCACGCGAATGCAAGAAAAGCATACGCAAGAAATCTGACAAGACCAATTGGTAAGGGACCAAAAGGCCAAACGTAATCAAAGTAGCGTGAACCGAAAGAAAAGCAAAGAGAAGCAAAGACACAAAAGTCATAATCACCAGCATTGTAACGAATATATATATATATATATATGTATATGTAATATAAACCAACAATCGTTTCAATGGCGAAATGCGAAGCGTCACTGTGCAGTTCGTATGGCTCGTTGGCTTTCAGCAGCAGGAGCAATGCATCCATATGGTGCTCTAGACAAGGCCAGCTTGAGGGCCTCGAAAGCTTGGTCCCATCTGTTTGTCCACTCGAATGGGGTGCCCTTTTTCAAGAGCACATAGATAGACAGTGTCGGCGTGGCAAAGTCGGAGATGAACTTTTTGTAGTAAGATACAAGCCCTGTAAATTGTTGCACCTCTTTATTGCTCCCCGGTGTGGGCCAATTTTGGACAGCCTTTACTTTGTGTAGATCCATCTTAATGCCTTCCGAGCTATAGCCTTCCGGGCGTCTCAATAGTTTCACCCTTGAACAACAGAATTGACGCTTGCTAAATTTGGCAAAGAGTCGGTGCTATCGTAACCGCTGCAGGACAATCCTGAGGTGTGTGACACGATCCTCCTCACTTTTGTTGTACACCATTATGTTGTCCAGGTACACAACTACAAACTTGCCCAGCTCCGTGGTATAGACAGAGTTATGAAGCTGTTGGAATACTGCCAGTGCATTGCGTAGCCCGAAAGCCAATACGTTCCACTCATAGTGGCCGAAGGGAGTGGAAAAAGCTGTCTTTTGCCGCCCCTGCGGAGCAATCCTGATTTGATTGTACCCTTTTTGCAGGTCTAAGTAGGTGAAGTGTGTGGCCCCCGTCAAATCGTTAAGTAATTCTTGCACAATTAGGATAGGTCCGGCATGCTTCAGTCTGCAATGATTTAGAGCACGGAAGTCGCAGACCATATGCCAGGTGCGCTCTTGTGCAGCTCCATTGACCGCAGTGCTTCCAGATCCGACTACCTTCTTGGCGACGAACAGAATCGGCGCAATGCGATTCCAAGGACTGACACTTTTGCTGATGAACCCTTGTGTCAGCAATTTCTTGATTTGCTTACGGCATTCGTCTCTCAGCTATAGGGAAACTGGGTATGCCCACTGGTTTGCTACCTTACTTCCACGTTCCAAGGATAGCTCGAAGTCCAGTTCCCTTGAGGGACGTCATCCTGTTATGTGTGTCTCAAATACAGCCGACATCACATCGAGCACCTCTTGCACCGCACTGGGTGATGGCGCTGGTGTCTGACTGTTATTTTTATGTGCCTCTGTGTTTAGTTTGACAGGAGCGATTAACGGCTCGTCGCCCTCACGTTGTGCTCGACGTAGTTGCAAGATCGAGGTTAGCAGTTGCTTCCCTCGAGGCTAGCAATTGCTTTCCCCCGGAGTCCGTGGTTGGTTCCTCTTCCGGGTATGCATCTGCGAGTCTTACTAAGCCGCTGCCATGGTGGATTGTGGCAGACATAGGAATATCGCAGTTGAACACAAGCTGCCAATTTTGTAGCCACGGCAGTCCTAGAGTCATGTCGATGCCGTGTGGTAAGGCAATGGGAGGGGACATAGAAGCTCTCTGTATAGCGCATAGTCTTGCCTGGTTGGCCAATGCGCATGGATATGTTCATCACCACGTCATCACAAGACTGTGTACTGCCATCAGCTAGCTCGACGTTGCGATCTGCTGCCCGTTGCGTGACAAGCACATTGCATTGGGAAGCGGAAAGAGGCGCCATCATGTTGGCAGCAGCTCCTGTGTCAAGTAATGCAATTGCTCAACAGCCCTTCATGTTCTCCGCAATTGTGAGCAGTTGGGATTCTGCCGGTCTAGAAGTCCTTGGTGTGCCCTCAACCTTCATTGTCGCTGTCAAGGGTGGGCTTGCTTGTGCATCGCTTGGTAATTCTCTTGACGTCTCCGATTTTATTGCATTCGGTCCCCCGTTTGTTGCCTTTGTATGTGTCTCAATCGCTGCTCCTTTTGGTGGCTCAGTCCATGTCTCAGTCGGTGTCTCCTTTGATGTCGAGTACGTGTTATGCTTTGGCATATTGCTGTCCACATACTATGCTAGTGGCACCATTCAAACAACTTCGCAATTGTACAAGTACCTTCAGGGTACCAGCAATGGCAACGCATTGCAGAAACCAAATCGAAAAAGACGTTTTAAAGCAAATTTGCTGCTTAGATCTACTAGGTCCAGAAGTAGTAAACCTCCAGTAAAGTCTAGCCTTGTGAATTCCCATTATATGTCTCAATCGGTGCCCTTTGTGATGTTTCAGGCTGTGTCTCAATCGAAGCTCTTTCTGGTGTCTCAATCGGTGCCTCTTCTCAATTTGCATCAAATATGTACCCAATCTCCTACGGTCTAGAGGAAAATCGTCCTCCGGCTGTGCTTTGTAGAGGTCCCGCTCGGGTTTGAATCTCGGAACCTAAGGGATATCCTTGTCTTGGCACGAATGAAACGGTAATTCGGCCTGTAAGGTGGCCACTCCATCCCTTTCAGGTTCAACTTGTATCACATATCGAGTCGTTGTCCATCTTGTAGTGTTTGTCGGTGTTTGTACATCGTTTGGAGTAATCCTCACTAGGCAACGTTGTTTCCCTTGTCCACGCAATTGGGAACGAAGTAGGGGCAGTAATGCCTGGAGTGATGGCAAACATCAAAGAAATGGTGGCAGTAAGTACACCCTCCCCATCTCATGATGTTCTGGCGCATGTCGTTTGTCAGTGGCCCTACGGGTCTACCCCACGGTGGTGGTTGCCCTGCACGAAAACCTGGTGCGAATGGTGGGGGTGGCAAACCTTGTGACATCTCGACAGCATTGATTTGGAGCGGTCGTTAGCTCGTAGATGCATACCCTTCCCTGTGGGGCGGTGGGCCTAACTATTGATTGCCCGTTGGGCTTTGGACTGGCTGACGTGGTCCACGACTTGATGGACAGTCACGGGCCACATGACCGACGCCTTGACAAACGTAGCAAGACGATCGTGGAGCTGTCTGTGTTTCCGCGTGTCGTCTAGGTTGCACTTGGCAGAATCGAAGCCCCCCCCGATGTTGGCGTGGCTGCCAGCGGCACCGATGCAATGTTCTCGGCCATACGAAGGACTCAGGCAATGGCTGCCTCATAGGTCATTTCGGGCTCGTCAAAGCGTTAACGTTCCCAGATGCGTTCTTGAATGTCATGGACTGTCAATCACGTGACGAAAATGTGACGAGCTGTGCATTCATCTAAAGACACTCCCACAGACGTAGCCTGAGTCTTTGCCAAGCAGAAGCGTCGCACGTAATCTCGGACGGAGTATTGTTTCTGAGACACTTGAAGGAATGCACCTCGTAATTGAATGGGTGACTTTGACTCAGAGAATTCACTCGTAAGTGCGGCAGACCATGATTCGAGTGAATCATCTTGCACAGCGCCCAGTTTGCGGGAGTCATCCCAATCAACTGCATCATTCTCGAGGTACCGACCGAGATAGTCAGAAATCTCAGCCTATGAAGCTGTGCGTACGTGCGAACGTGCGTGCGCGTGTGTGTGTGTGTGTGTGTGTGTGTGTGTGTGTGTGTGTGTGTGTGTGTGTGTGTGTGTGTGTGTGTGTG
>JAULKR010085874.1:5000-10831 GCA_032356305.1 Prasiola linearis | reverse complement strand
GAGGGAGAGGGAGAGGGAGAGAGAGAGGGAGAGGGAGAGGGAGAGGGAGAGGGAGCGGGAGAGGGAGAGGGAGAGGGAGGGGAAGAGGGAGAGGAAGACACCGTCAAACTCCGGTTGCAAGGTGCCGCCCAGGTCCTGACTAGGCTGACCCCACTGGTAGTGAGGACCAGCGAATGTCGTCTGGAGGGATGTATCGAAGCCCAGGCTGGCCACCGGCAAGGGCAGGCCTCCGAAAGAGGCGTCCGAAACAGGGATGCTCGGGAATGGCTGGTTGACAGCACCATTGATGACCCAGGGGTCGGGCAGCTGCATCTGCATCTGGGTCTGCTGTCGCTGATGCTGCTGCTGTCGCCGCAACCTCGCCGCCTCCGAATCAGCGGGGGGCGGGTACAGCTGCGCCGAGGGCGGCGTCGGGGCCGGCAGAGGCAACGACTGCGGCTCGGCGGTGCCGCGGAATGAGGGCACGGCTGTCGTTCTGGCCGCCACGTCAGCATCGCCGCCACGTCGGTCGCCGCTGTGGTCGGGGGGACCAAAGGGATCGCTGCCGTACGGCCGGTGGTCGTGACGGTCGTGGTGCTTCGACCGCCGCCTCTGCTCCTCGTGCAGCGCATACGGGGACCCCCCTCGCTTGCTGTCACGTGCATCGGGGCGTGACCCCTGGGGCCGCTTGCTGCTGTGTGTGGCGCTCTGAGGGATCTCGCCCTCTTCGCCCCCCTCGTCGCGCTGCTCCTGCTGGTGGGCACGGTGTCGAGCTCTGGATCCGGCGCCCGAGCGATTCGGCTGTCTTGAGTGAGGCCGTGAGGCAGGCCCCTTCACCTGGTGGAGGTCTTTTCGCGGACTGCTCTGCTTCCTTTTGGACTTTGGTGGACCTCTCAGGCCCTCACGCTGGTAATCGTCTCTAAGGGCTGCTTTTTGGCTTTGTGATGGGGAGTCTGCTGCCCTACTGAACGCCAACGACCTCTTGGTCGCCTTCCTCCTTGGTCCTTTGTCACGGGCTTGTGCCTCCACCGACGCATCTCGTTCGCGACGAAGCCGTGAGTCATGTGACGCACGTGGCACTGACCTGGACCCGGGTTTGCGGTCCTCGGTGGGAGGAGCTGCCCCGGCCGCGGCTCTGGTTGCCCAGGCTGGCGGCCCCCTGTCCCTGCTGGGGGGCTCCGACGCTGATGCCGATGCCGATGCCGATGCTGATGCTGCTGCTGATGCTGCACCCTCTTCCTCGATGGGAGCCGTCGCATGAGGGGTGGTAGGAGTCGCTCCAGGGTGGTACTGCCCCTGCCCCTGCCCCTGTTGCCGCTGCTGCTGCTGCTGAGCCTGCTGCTTTGGGAGCTCGCTGGAGGGAGAGAGGCGGAACATCGGCAGAGTCCCCCGGCTTCCCCCGCCACCTTGTGCGGTGAACACGTCAGGGTGGCCCCCTAGCCCACTGGGACCTGTTGCAAGTGCAGCGTCAGCGTCTGCATCGCCATCCCGACAGCCTGGCGTTGACAGCTCACAGAGGGAGCACCCCAGCTCATTGACTGATTCGATGGCGGCACAGGTTCGTTGTGACTGCCCAGAGTTCGGTGTGTAGACAGGGGCTGCCGGCCCTCGTGTTGAGATGGCACAGCGACAGTAAGGGCAGCGAGTGCGCCTCGGGTCGTGCAACGAGGGGATATGCAAAGATGAGTGTATGATGTTGCCAGGTGCTCCAGGTCGGGCTCGAGGTACAAGCGATGTTGCGACATCAAGGCCGGTTGGGTGTGGTAGATGGTCATGTCTTTTGAAGTATCAGGATACCTGACGTTTCACATGACAGAGTCGGGACAGCTGGGACATGATGGTACTGTAGTCGGGATCTTGCGAAAGTAGAGCGCAGTCAGAGCAGTATAGCAGTACAAGTATCAAGACAGCCTGCAAGACTGAAACGTTATGACAAGTGATGCGGTGGCAGAAGCTGCCACAGGGGGCAGGGTTTCAAGTTGCCAGCCTTGACAAGGCAGGCAGATGACGTACCCAGGCCGGGGATGACTGAAGTGAGTGCTGCCGCCCTCTCAGCGGCGGGGGGCGTAGCTGCAGCACTCCGCGGCGTGTCATCGCCGCGATCCCTTGTTACACCCAGTCCGGGGATGTCCTCTAGCTGATCGTAGGGGCCGGGGGGTGCAGCTCTGGGGCCCCTAGCCCCTTCTTTCGCAGCGGCGGCGTCGGCCTTCATCTGCTGCCACTCCCTGTAGTGTGTGCCCGTCTGTATGCTCGACGATCCCTGCGGCTTCTTTGAGCGGCCCTTGGGAACTGGATGGAGTATCTCTGCAGCAAAATTCAGCCACCATGACATCAGTCAGTCAGTCAGTCAATCGGTCAGTCAGTCAGTCAGTCAGTCAATCGGTCAGTCAGTCAGTCAGTCAGTCAATCGGTCAGTCAGTCAGTCAGTCAGTCAGTCAGTCAGTCAGTCAGTCAGTCAGTCAGTCAGTCAGTCAGTCAGTCAGTCGGTCTGCCATCCACTGTGAAAGTCGTACCCGGTGTGCCCCGAGGAGCGCGTGTGATACAGCAACATTGAGATGCAGCTGCCGGTGCCAGCTGGTTGCCTCGTGATGAGTGGTTTGTGAAACTGTGAAACCGTCAACCTGACATCTAATCCAGGGCGACTTCGCAACGCCCTGGAGTGGCGGTGTAGTCCCTGACCTTGTGGTCGCCTCCACAACAGCACATCACCGAATGCACTCCACCATGCAGAACTTGTGCAAAGGTTTGCTGGCAGACGGTTGGCTGGTAGACGATTGAAGCCCTGCTGCACGTAGGTGCCCGACACTATTAGACTGTCGGACGGTCAGCCGGATGGTGCAGGGAGTCGTGGCATTGTCCATCCTATCACAGCACTTCCCCTCCCAATTCATCGCATCCCACCCTACCACAGTGGATGTCTCCCTGACGAGAGAGCCTCACCCGGTTCCACGTCCGGCCGCGGCTCAGGCTGCCGTGGGAGAACTGCCTGCTGCTGCGTCGCGGTGGAGCGGGTTTTCCACCTCTTTTGCTGCTTGGGCAGCTGCGTCTGCTGCTGTGCCTCGACCACCAGAGCAGCCGGAACATCCTTGGTGCCGTGAGTCAGCTGAAGCTGGCCCTGCAGGGCCTCAGCCTCAGACATGGCGGCCGGGACCAGCGAGAGGGCCTCCTCCTCCGCTGGCGCCCCTTGCTGAGCGGTGGTGCTGCCCTCCCTCGTTGCTGCCACCACCCCTGCAGCTACCACAGTTGTGGCAGCAACAGCCGCACCACCGGTCTCGGTTGCCTGCACACACAATCGAGCACCCTTACCTTTCGGACACCAGTCAGTCAGTCAGTCAGTCAGTCAGTGGGTCAGTCGGTCAGTCGGTCAGTGGGTCAGTCAGTCAGTCAGTCAGTCGGTCAGTCAGTCGGTCAGTCGGTCAGTCGGTCAGTCAGTCAGTCAGTCAGTGAGTGATGCAGGTGCTGCTGCGAGTCATCGAGTCACTGATGGGCTGCTACTCACGCCGCAAAGGTTTCGGTGTATGTCACTGTGCCATGAAGCAAGCGTACCCACTCTAGGGATGTTTGACCCATTGGTGCAATGCAAGTGTGATCTCTTAAAGTATCCCCTTTTCCAGCCGGAAATTCCGTCTGTCGATGCCTAACGTTAAAACACTTTTACATTTGTAACGTTGATCTGTGTGGGAAGCCAAAGGTTCCGCGAAGTGCCCCCTTGCACAGTTGATGTTTTTTATGAAACTGTCAGTTGGACGAATTTGGCATATTCGGCATGCTTGTCTAGAAAGAAGTAGATTATGTACCTTTGGTTTCTTGGTCACCCATCGAGGTCGACGGCCTGCACTGGGGGGTAGCTGCTGCTGCTGCTGCTGCTGCTGCTCCTGTTGCACCTGTTGCTGCGGCTGCTGCTGCTGTTGAGAAGGCGGCTGTTGCTGCGTGTACTGAGGCAACTGCAACTGCAATGGCTGCTGCTGCTTTCGATGATGCTGCAGTGCGGGAGGATCCAATGGCGGCGGCACAGCCAGTGCTGCGGATCGGTCAGGCACACTTTGAGTTGTCGGAGCTGTCGCTGCAGGCGGAGCTGCGATCCTTTTTACAGGAGCCTCATAGGCACCAAGGACTGCGCGCTCAAGCGGGTTCAGCTTGGCGATGGTCTGCTTGACCTCTTTTGATGTGTTTGCCAGGATATCATCCAGACCTCTCTCCATGAAGTCGCACTTGAGCTTCGTCTTTCCTGCCTTGTCAGCTGCGTCGTAGAGGGCTCTGAGCCTCGCATCGTGTTTCTGGTGAGACTTATTCAGCACACAGTCGAATTGCCGCTGAGCATGCCGCCGTCGCAGCTCCTCACGTGCTTGCTTACCGACGTCAGACTGCATCAGGAAAGCTGCATTCTCGCGAGCCATGCTGACATCAGGTACAGTAAAGCCGTGTGCCGACAACTGCTCCTTAGAAGGCCAGGGCTCAGCAGCGAACAGCTCATATACAGATGGGTACACGACAGGCTGCTGCTGCCGCTGCTGCTGCTGCTGCTGCTGTGGTGACTTGCCTGGTGCTGACTGGCTGGCGTGCTGCTTTCCTCTGTGCGTCTGGCCGTGAGTGGTCGCTCCCTGGTGATCATCCTCTGCAGGAAGCTGCTGCTGCTGCAGTGGTGGCAGTGGTGGCGCACCGGGGCCCTCGGGTGGCAAGGGAGGCAGCGGGGCAGCCATTGCTGGTAGCGAGTGCGCAAGAGGGGGCGGTGCTTGAGGCAGGGCAGGCAGCGGGACATGGGGTGGAGCTGCTGTGGGCAACGGGGGATGTCCTGGAGGCAGAGGGGGTGGATGAACGGGGGGCAGTGGGATAGTCTTTGGCATGCTCTCAGTAGGTAGCGGCAGGGTGGCCTCAGTGGGCAATGGGGGCAACGTAGGTAAGGGCGGTTGCTTCCAGGCGTTTATATGCATGCTGCCAGGCTGGACAGAGGGGCTGTCCCCTTCGCCACCGACCTCGATGTCTATGTCGGATCCGGATGACTCATGACGCTGCGGCGGCTGTACGGGTTCCTCGCGCCGTGGCTGCCGTCGTGGCTCTCCGGGCTCATCGCGCCATCGTGGTCGTCTCTGAGGCTTCACTCGACTCCATTCGTCTTCCCGGCCCTCATCTCGCATCTGTCTGAAGGTGACCCAGGGCCGGGTGTCGCCTCTGTCTCGATCCTGCCTGCCCTGCTGCTGCTGCTGCTGCTGCTGCTGCTGCTGCTGCTGCTGCTGCTGCTGCTGCTGTCTTGACGGAAAGGTCTCTGCAGCAGGACCATCCAGCACCGGATGATGAGTCAACAAATCAGTCACCAGAAGCCCTCAGCCTCAGCCTCCATGCCCCTCTCAGCATGTACTCGTGATATTGCCCAAACGATTCAACCCTGGCAGCATCTGCACGTCGGGAAATTGACACACTTCTGGCAGGCATTCAGTGCGAAAACAGAGAGGGGCTTCAAGCATCAATGCAAGAATCCTGGGCAGGTCTTGCTTGATACACAAGGCCACTTCGCACACGTCAAAAGGATTGTCCAAGCAAGAGGACATCACCAGTCGTCTCCTTGGGCTTCTGCTGGCGGCGAGGCCTTGATGAAGGGGGGGTGCGTCGTGGCTGATAGCGGTGTTGATGCCCAGGTGATGTGCCCCTTGCTGTGGGCGGTGATCTCCTGAAGTCTTGCCGTGCCCGGCCCTGGCTACTGGCAGCAGAGGTGGGTCGGCTCCGATCGATGGTCCGGGAGGCCGAACGACGGTGCCTATCGAATCGATCGGAGTGTCGCTCGGCAAGCTGACTGCGGCGCTTGCGAGCTCGATCACGATCGATGCTGCGGCTGCGGCTGCGACTACGGCTACGGC
>JAULKR010085763.1:0-10833 GCA_032356305.1 Prasiola linearis | reverse complement strand
CACACACACACACACACACACACACACACACACACACACACACACACACACACACACACACACACACACGTGTGCGTGCGCGCGCGTGTGCGTGTGTGCGTGCACGCATGCATGAAACCACTCCGATGTTTTCTGGAAACGAAGTTTGCGCACCATATCTTGTGTCTCTGTGTTGTACAGTGAATCGCTATGCTAATAATCTGTAGATGGTCCGTGTGTACAGGGAGCTGCTGACGAGCCTGCAGCTAAGCCTATACCCTGAGTAGCAATTGATGATCACTTTTGGAAACTTTAAAATTTATTTGACAGAAACAAGGGCATGCATTCACTTATCGAAGTACACGAAGGGCCTAGCGCCACGTTCAAAATGAGATTAGGACTTTATAGTGAGACATCTCGACGAGGGATTTTTTGTAATGGTATTGAAGTTTTTAGAAGCACTTAAATAATATGCCAGTGTCTCATAAATTCGTCTTTTAAACTCATTTCGCTATTTCCACAAGCTTGGGCGTGTCATGTCGATGTGCATGCAATGTGAAAGCTCACCTCACCTTCATGTTGGTCTGCTTTTTAGGATCAAGTGAACGTTATCGTTATCCGATTGACTCTCTCGAGATATGCATCTTCTTGTGTGAACGGTATCCAATTGACTCTCGCAGATGTGCATCTTCATGCCAGCTCTGTCAACCTAAACTCTATATTACGAAAATTTAGTATGGCCTCCTAACTTCATGTTGATGACTTTTTTACTACGTTTGTAGCGATCCTTCATCGCTACGGGCCGGCACTCTGCGCACCTATTACATGTTCGTTGTATTTAAATCCCGATATCGATCTTGGTCAATCTTGATCATATGGTGAGGGAATTCTGGCGTCGTCTTGTACCTGACCTGACTGAATTAAATTGCAGGCCGACCAATCACAGATCATTTGCATTCACACCAAACATGTGCTTGAACACGTTTCATGGTGCGATTGACAGGAGAATGAGGGTTCTCAAAACGATTAAAAATCAATCTGTCGCACAAAATTGAAATGAATCTGTAATCTGTGTGCGTAAACAACCTGTAGATGATGCTCGAACAATTGCCACTAGAGTCGGTACATGACAGTATGACTCAATTGAAAGTATATTGTCAATATAATATTGACGATAAACTGCATTTTGAACCTTCCGTTTGCGCACCAAATCCGCAACACCAAATCCGTAACATATCTGGTACGAGCACTATACCTGTTTTACCTCTAGATCTATTGGAGCCTACAGTGAGGGCTTCGTTTAACCAAAGTTGTGAGCCCTCACTGTAGGCTCCAATATTGATAAGGGTATGACTGGTAATCGTTGAGGTTGCCTTGGTGACGCCAAGGTTGGTTTCACGACCTACACGTGTATTGAATCATCCTCTGCTGCGCACAGTCACCTGTCACCGGAAGTTGAGCCGTCGCTTTGCTAGTGTACATGTAAATGTTAAATAACGAACGTTCGCTTGGCTGTCGTGCCTGTCCGTCCGTTCGTTTACTCGCATCACTCAGTCGCCTTCAAAAGGACAGTGAACTGTCGTGTCTGCTAGTCAAGAGGCGTATCCGACAGAATTTGAATTCGTCGTCTTGATCCGAAATCTATTGCTTCGAGCACTCATTACTACGTTGTCTGGACGTCCGCTTGCAGCACAAGTCTCCTAGCTCGGATACAATAATTGCCGCGCGAGAGACTGCGAGCAGAAAACAATTATTTCCGCGCCTCGGTCATCCGCTGAGACGATAACCTTTTGACTCCTATGGTTCACATTGATTTCAAGTGACAGATGGTACCCGTTGATCTCAATTTGCTAAGATTGCCACAAGTAGGAAAGTCTTTCTAGCCAGGCGCTGAATTGAACTCAGTGAGTTAGACAGAGTTCCACGCCTAGGGCCATCGACGATTGGTCACTGCCAGCCAGCTCTTCTTCGGTGACTCTGAAGCCTAGAGTTTGAGAATTTCATTCGACAAACCTGTAACAGCTGTCAGAGAAGCGTGCCAGACACTCACTTTCAAAGCAGCGCAGCAGGCGACAGATATCCTACACTTGAAAGCCAATTGAGCTCACTTGCATTCCTTATGCTGAAATTGGATCAACTGTACTGTGAAAATTGGACACCTTGATCGAATCACTAGAATTCAGGTTTTGCATTGCTGCTTCCCGACAATTCACAGCTCATGCTGTCGAATACCGTCGACGCTTCTGCAGAAATTGCGCTCCAGTAAGCTAACCGAAAGCATTAGGCGCATAGGTATTTTATCACTGCCTACGCAACCCACAATAAATAAAATTTACTGCCAGCTGCAACTTCCGGAGCTTTGTATATCTTCGCGGATGAATGATGCACGTAGGCAGGCACCAGCTGCTCACCGGCTTCAAGCTAAACTTATAATGTCTCATAGCTTAACACCTATAGGGGCCGGGCTCGCGATCAAGATGTGCAAAAGCGATGCGATGGGTGCGCATGCGAAGCTCCTCGAGGTGGCGCCAAACAGCTACTTGGCGGCCTCACAGCCCTGACACCTCTTCCAATACTTGAGTTCACGGACACCAACTTTCATAATTACACAGTACGCCCATCACAGCAATACTGCCTGCACTCTGCTGCCATTGTGAAAGCACTTCAGGAATACCTTTTCGAAAGCGTCACAAGAGGTACAAGGGCTCATAATACGCGCGCGCGCGCACACACATACACACACACACACACACACACACACACACACACACACACACACACATTCTCTTTATTTTGGTGATAAATCACTTTCATTCCACACCACATCAATACACGAGCAGAGTCGAAGGACCAACCGGCTTGCTAGTCTGACACAAACCCGTACTTGCTGTAAAAGCGAGGACACGGCTCGGCCAAATGCACCTGGACTGTGCACCTACCTCAAGGTCATCACCATGGGCATCAATCAGTCGTTTGATGATAATACACTGGTGCGAAGTGAGCGGTGGTGGCAAGCTGACGATGCCTGCCCGCTTTTTGCCACACGCTGCCTCAAAATCTGCAATCAGAATATGTACACCTATCGCGGCTAATACTGTGGCTTTGAGCAGTCAATCGTGACGAATAGATGTGTAAACTCCATCGCCGTGATCTAATTGAGTTATGGCAATTGTCTCAAGTTTCTTTACTTCTCTGTAGAAATCAAGACAAAGTGATAATGAAGATGGTTGGAGCTCCACCGTGTGCCAGTTTCCATTCTGCATAGAGCTCACGGTGCACAATCATTCTGCAGACACTCATCTAGCGTCGCGATGAAAGATATCAAACCCCTTGTGAATGAAGGCAGGGAAAGGATCACCCTCATCAAGAGCGGTCGGTGTTTGGCCACGTACTTCTTGTGCTTCGTATGCTGCTGCTACTCCCTGAAACACGAGATACTATTCTGTTGCACGTATACTATTGAACGCAAGCTGACGGCTGACGATCATACGTTCAAAGCGCGATCACCGCGGTCACAAGAATCCTGTCGCGAAACAGCCCTTACAAAGGCGCACGACTGCAGAAAATGTACCTGCAGACCGTCTGTCTTCAAATTACGCCCAAAACCAGCGTTCGGATCGCTCACGAGGCCGGCGTCCGCGTAGCACTTTGAGAAGCTCTTTTGTTGTGACCACTCTGGTCTGCGATTGAAAGCTCAAGATGAGTTGGAAGAGTTTTGCACTTTCAGGGACAGGTGGGTGTATTTGAGCATTGCTACAATGTAGCTTGCAAACTCCGCAGCTCAGCGAGATGAGAGTAACCCACTTGGTACCGAGCTTTTCTTCCAATCCCTTCTTATTTTGAGATATGTCCAACGGGATCTTGCATCTGGTCAATGGAGTGCGCTTCTTTCTGACAGTAAGTTTGGGGCGGTACTTCTTTGAGCGCCTCAGGGACCCACCCATGTAAAATTTCGGAAAACAATATAGTATGAATAAGGTTTACGTAGCTGTGTGGATTCAGTCAACTCAAACTAAAATTGCTTCGGGTCCCAAGACACGATCTGGGAGCACGATGCTCCTCACAGTGTACAAATTTTGGGATTAACCGCCTGCTACATGGCCCAACATGCGTTGCATTTGAGAACAGCCGCTATGCAAGTTGCCTTGCAAACATCTCTGCCACAGGCAGCTTATGACATGCCACTGCCAGCATGTTAGCTGGCGAGCTCGCGGGTGGGCTAGTGCCGTATTAGTCATGTGATGTTCCACATAGTAGACCACGTGAAACAGACCCGCGTAAGATCATCAATAAGTCGCTCACATTTGGGTACGCACGGTCTTAGAGCATCAGAAATCGCAGCGCAATGCAACAGAAACTCCGATAATCAAATACGCAGCCCGTGATTTCTGACCTGATGCGTTCTCCTGATTGATGATGGCGATCGGTTTGTACTACTGTTCAAAAATTATTGTGACCGACGATGATTCCAGGTGTCCTTAACACCCTTCAACTCCCCTTAGTGCTTTTGAAATCACACATATTGCGGTGCATTTCAGCTCTGATGCGATTGTAGGTACCAAAAGCTAGACACAGAAGTTACAATCTCACGATATGGTTAGCGGCTGGACTCCATGACTAAAGCTTGTGCCTCGCAGCATGGCAAAAGGACCGTGCAATCAACATTTTCAAGCAGTGTCGCTTAGATTTATGGCCTCGAGGAGATTCAGGTCGACAAGGCGCCATTTCAAGCTTTGTGGTGCGAACATGCATTCACTACATAGTATACTACCAATTCGCTGATACCGGTACTCTGCTTCCGGTGGTCTTGCGGGGAGCGCATTGAACCGAATTCAAGACGATGATGATGCCAAGGTGGACGTTTCTGCAAGCCACAGGTTAATTAGCCGCAAATCTGATCATTGTTTGTGGCTTTTGGCCTGTAGGACCGCAGCATCGGAAGGCTCGTCTGGAAGCTGGAGGGTAGCATCCCTGCTGCAAATTACATACTGCTTCCTCAGAAAAGAGAAAGTACACTTGGTCTCACTGGGGAATATCTCTATTTGCAGGTATTTAGGCAGTTCGTGTCTGAACGGTTGGGCATTATCCGAGTGGCTTGCTTTACTATGAGGGAAGCTTTTAAAAGAAATATTCCTGATTAGCTGACAAAATTGCATGTGCAGGTTAAATTGCACCCTAAGCATTATTATGCTGTACATGTGGATACCGTAACGGTGGAGGGGACCTCATGCCGTGTATCAGTCAGCAACATTTACCACTCGGAACAAGTTCAGGTGAGCCGTCACCATGCAGCCGTCACGCAGGCTGAGAACATGCTCTTGCAGAGCATGTCGAATTTAGGCTAAAAGCTGGAAAGTGGTTGCTAAGTGGCATCAGCAAAACATGTGTGACCGCAGCAGCAGCACGCCACATTTATACAATTAGGCTACTTGCCCACTTCCGGAGACTGGACACTGCTGGCCATCGATTTAGCAGCCGCTGTTGCTCGCATTGGTGCAACATTCAGCACAGTACGCCGTTTGCAGCTATGTGCACAAATGCAAGTACGTGGCGCGTTTACATCAGACCAGGTGTATGCAGTGAAGGTAAGCTGCTTGCCAGGATAGCTCTGCCCACTGCTCAAAACGAATGACTTCACGCTGAAGAACATGTATACAAGGAAGTTGTTTGATGCGTCAAGGTCCGTTTCAAGATCTACTCATCTGCTTTCGATGTCTGAAGCGTATGGGGATGGCTAAGCTTGACTAATGAAGCGACTTCTGAAACTAGCAAAGTTCAGCAGGATGATAAGCAGATGTTGCAAAAGTGCCATAAGATAGCACATCTAAGCTTTGGTAATATTCCATTGGCTCTCAGTCGTCCAGGAGACTAGTCTCTACCCATGATGAGTGACAAATCCTAATGAGATACTGTATCGTATCTATTCGTCTATTCACTTATTGTTTCTTTCGGTGTACCGTATCTTTCGTGATGGGCACAGCACTCCAGGTGTCTTCACTGGGCATATATAGCTTAAAAGGATACTTCGAGGGACCAGAGCTCGATTCCGTCTCGTGAGTCACTCAAGTATTTACGTTACATTGTACTCTCAGAAGTCTGTTTTTGAGCTGCAGAGGTTGCCAAAAGACCTTCACATATATCAACTTGCAGCTGCTCTTCCAATCAGCATGGAATGGCTGCCGAAAGAGCCTCGTGCAGAAACAGCACACACCACATCGTCGGGGTGAAGTCCTTAAAAAGATGTAAATGGTGATTTGATGTACATGTGTGTCTGTACAGCCCGTATATATAACGCCACTTTGCACGATTGCATGGAAGGATTGCAAAGGGTGGATATTTCCGGGTAGCTGACATACAACCGTATGTTATGTGCCATTAATCTGATTTAAAGCATTCAAATCCGGCTTAAAGGCTCAGGAGGTGGTCATCTTCAATCATGTGCTGTCGTGACACGTGGTGCAACTAACATGCATGCAAGTACTATTGAATCAACCTTCCTCTTGCTGAAGCATCGGCAAGATTCGGTGACTTTTGTAGGAGGCGGCCCTTGAGCGCTTCAAGTGGCAACATTTTGACCGCAGCAGAGCTGCACAGACCCTTCGCTGCCCTGGTGGGTCGTCCTCACAGCAGTCCCGGCACCAGGGATTCTCCACCTGTGCAGCACAGCTCACAGTGTCTGGACACAAACACGGTCAGACCGGCTTCTCAGGCGACTCAGCCACAACAAAAGCTGCATTGGAAGGATTCTTTGGGAGTATCGGTGGAAACGGAGCACGAGACAGACGCAGCCGATGGCTCGTACAAGCCACAGGGGAGCGAATCGAGTCGGAGGCCCTCAGCAATCGCCAAGCCCTCGATCCAGCCCCTCCCTCAGGAGTGCCATCTGGCGGTACTAGTGCGGCGCATCAGTGGCCCTTCGAGTAAGTCGACGTTCAGCCTTGCACGGTTGGAACATTAGTCAAGGCGACTCATTGTAGCACCAATTTTCTTCCTGAAGCGCTGTATGCGTCAAACTGAACCGAGCAGTTATCCTGCCTTGCTGCTGGCCGGCTGTTCAAGAGAAGTCTGAGGCTTTCAACTGATGCAAGGACTTACGTAGTGGCTGTGCGATCCTGGAGAAAAGCTTTGTTCGCTTTCGTACCCTGATGAGGCCAGATGAGCAGTATTGCCTTTGGAGGCCTTAGCGTTGCACTTCTTGACCAGCGGGAATGATACGTTTGCGACGAAATGTGGGATGGGTCATCGACGGTATATTTCTTTCTTTTGGGCGCAGGAGGCCCACAGACGCTGCTCTGGGCAGCATCCACCAATGAGATACTCCGTGTAGCAGGCTCTTCCGTAGTTGCTCAGTCAGGTGTGCCAGCACTGCGTCACGCCTGCATGCTCTTTGCCTTTGGCGTACTCATCAACGCGCGGTCAAGTGCTGAGCACAGACATAGGCCTGTCCCAAGATCAGTAAGTAAGTGATCAACAGCAGTTAATAAATGTCGCGCATGCATACGTAGCTCCTTGATGGATAATCAAAGACATGCTCCATGATGGTGTTCCATGCAGCTGATGCAGCTTTTGCCCATTAGTATGTCTCTTAAGTATGCCTGACATGGACAGCTATAATTTTTTTGAAGAGATCAAGAACAACCCTGACCTGTTTGCACCTGAGCGATGAAAGTGCTTGCTGTCACTTGACGTGTCGAAGATGGCTCAAATTTTATCTATACACGTATATATTGATAGATCATCAAATAGGAGAGCTGGGCAGCATATGAAACCAGGATATATTAGCTGTGGGCAGGTACTTTAAGTTACATAGTCGGATATCGTGCAGCAATACAACGTCTCGTTCAGCTCTATCATTCATGCAGAAGATACTGAAATTGAAGATATTAATCCTCTCACAGCTGATGCCATTTTTAATCCACACTGTGCTTTGGGGGTGACATTGGTCATGTGGTCATGCATGTAGCCACCAGCCTTGAAGAGATGAGCCGTAAGGGGTTCGATCGAAGTAATATTCGAGGCGGACCCCGTCTATTTCTCGGCCATTCTGCTCCTGTCACGGCCTTCGGGCTGGGTGACCAAAGCACTCTGTTGGCAACGGCACAATCCCACAAAGATCAGCCTCACAACGAGAAGGCAGTGAGCCAGGCAGCATATGTCGGAGGCACCAAAGGCAGCGGAGCTGCCACTGCTGCCGTCATACTGTGGGACGTACCTTCAGGGAAGCGATTGTGCCGGCTCACAGGTGCACGCCGTGTAATTGTGGCATAACTGTAGAATGCGTTGTCTTGTCAGCTCCAGAGCAGGACCTTTGCTTCCTCCCTGTGAATTTATCTCCTGCTCATCAATGTCAGTACGAGAGTCTACAACAGTAAGAATTGACACCAAAAATCGATTATAATGAAGAGTGAATTACGAAAGCACATTTGCATGCTCTCTATACGGTAAGATTGAGACATTTGATTTCCCCCTCTCATGAAGTGCAGGGAACAAAGTCGGTGGTGCTATAGCACTCCAGGCTCTGGCAGTGTCGGACGATGGCAAATGGGCAGCAGCATCAGGATTTGATCACAATTACAAGCACACGCTTTTGCTGATGTGGAGGACGGCACATCTTCGAGCACATGGTCAGGTAGACTCGAGTTGTATCTACGATAGGCTTACGACGGGGTTTGCCAGCTCTGTCGCTTAGGTAGTCAAGCTGATAAGCAGGTGTATACACCTGACAGCAAGACAGCAAGATGCAAGTAAGGCCTCTTAACATCTTGTGCGCTGTAATCTTGCAATTGGTGCGCAGATACCCTCAGATCCCTGGAGAACTTTTTTAGAACACAAGATGAAGACATTTAAACTAAATCAAGATGTCTCCATGTCTCCGCATTGTTGAGGCAAGGCTTCGCTACAGGTGGAACTGTGCTCGGTCTTGAAGACGGATTGCAGTTGTCTTCACGTCGCTTTCATTCCTGGACAAGGGCCACGTCTCATAACCGTGGGCCATGACGTCATACGCATTTGGCGACTCAAGGTGCAACTAATAAAACACACAAACTTATATGCGACACTTCTCAATAAAATGTGTAAATATTGCCGAAATGTTGTATTTGGGATCCAAGCCTCAATGCTGAGCTTGGATGGATATCTTTGTGAGAAAAGTGGGAATGACATGTTGATTTTCCAGATAAAGCAATATTTAGTGTGCAGGGACCTTCCTACTACATAGCATTCATGATACTTTTGAGTTGTAGGGCACTCCCTCGCAAAAACGCAACTCAACAGCAAATTGGCTGTCAAGCTATGAAGCGAGATGCAATACGAAGTGACTAAGAAATCGATTGTTGTGGCCAGAAGATGATGAAATTTGCATTTGAGCTGCAGAATGGCAAGTTAAGGGGCCTGTCACTGCCCGTCACTGAGACAGCAACGGAAGCTTCTGGCCCCAGTACTGGTGTGCTACATGCCAGCTATCAGAGTTTAGCTTTCGATGCTTCAGGCGCACCGGACACGATGTATGAGCAAAGAGCATACGTGGGTTCCTCCTCAGGTAAGCTGTGTTTGTCTTACAAGCTCTCTGTACATCTCATCGGCTGTGGATGCAAATCGTAGCCTGCTAAACTAATATCCGAAGCTAGCTTCTATCATATTAATCGAGTTTGGTTCTCAATCGATTCCTTGACAAGCAAGCTTCATGGGCAGTCACATGAGACCTCAGGTCTGACTTGTTAAGGGTACGGGCTAAGGAATTAAATCCCAAATGCTGATCCCGCTTTTCTGCTTCGACTTGTACTCTTGATGTCGTACAGCTGAGAAATAAAATTGATATATATATAGATATATCTATATATCAATGGATATGTGAAGATCAATAGAGAGGTTTCACCATACTCGTGTGCCATGCGCACTTGTCTTATTCATAGCATATTCTCGCTGCAGGATCCGTCGTCCAAATCAGCTGCAGGAGGCTCACAGTGGAAGCTGTTCATTGCTGTCATCGAGCTCCAATTACAACAGTTGCAGTACACGGCAATACAATTCTGACGGCATCAAGTGATGGGCAGCTACGGACATGGCCACTTGACTTCAAGACCCACCAACTTCAGGTAGAATGCACAGGCTGAAGATGAGATGCAGTTATATACCTGCCCAGGATGCTGCAGCGTTTGGTCATAGACATTGGTGTCCTTGCGAGACCAACATTGTGAAGTGTAGGGACACACAGTGAAAGAGCTTGCGTAACCAGATGTCTGCACTCTTCTTCTTCCTAAGCTGGATCCAAGTGCTATCACCGCTTACAACGTTGCAGGTGGACCATCCGGCAGCAGTGCAGGCTGTTGCACTAAGTGGCGATGGTCGACGTGCAGCTGTGCAGACTTCAGGTGGAGCACTTGGAATACTCCACGTGACAGAGCAGACATATCGTACACTGCAACGCAGCCACAGTGGCAGTATCGCAGCTGTAACTGTGCACCCATCTGAGTGATCTCCTTCCCTCCTTTCACAGAGGAATCTTTCACATTCATTGTACTAGCTGTGTACCACATCCACAAAAATGTTGTAATTTTGTCATGCGCAAGGGTTGTCACATTGCAGAAGGATCGTTATGTATGGCACGTCTTGCCACCTCTGCTGCAACTCGTCGTTGCTTGTACGCTCAATGATGTACGTGAGTAGTTGATAAGTGATCGCACTCACCTAAACTGTAATCCGCTAGAGCTGCATTGTCTTGTGCAACAGCATGTTGAGAGCAGAACTTTGTATAGTAAGTCAATGAATGGCAAACAAACGCAACTACAATAAGTACAGACACACACACACACACACACACACACACACACACACACACACACACACACACGCACA
>JAULKR010085652.1:0-10834 GCA_032356305.1 Prasiola linearis | reverse complement strand
TCGTGGAACGGGATGCCTTCGATCTCGACCGTGCCGTCGTGCAGGAAGCGCGCGTAGAAGGCATCTCGCCTCGCCTTCGGCGTCAGGTAGCCGACCCGACCAGTCAACGCCTTGACGCTCACACTGGAGCGATAGTTGCGCAGCAAGGCCCCAGTGCGTTTCCTGAAGCTTGCCGCGATGTTCGCTCGACCCAGATCCCGCGTTTCCTTCGTGACGGTGCGCAGAGAGTCGACGGTTTCGTCCTTCAGGGTCTGCGGGAGACGACGGATAGCCGCGCGCGTTTCCTTGATGCCGGTGATACGGCTCGCCATCATCCCGCCTCCACGGTCATGCGCAGCCAGCCGGGTGCCGGGCGCTGGATCTCGCCGATCTTCCAGGTGCGGGTGCGGTAGCCGCCCTCGACGATCCGCACGCGCCATTCGGATTCGATGGTGCGGGTCTGGCTGTCCTCGCGGATCGTCAGGGTGGCGCGGGTCTGCGCCGTCAGCTCGCCCTGCTGGATCGTTTCCAGCTGCGTGCCGAGGTTGGCGAAGGCCAGAGCGCCGCGCCGGTCGAAGCGGTCGAGCCACTGGAACGTGCCACCCCCGCCGCCATCCGACGTTTCGAGATAAGCCTCGAAATAGCACCGCAGCTTGAGGCGACCGGCATCCATCAGAGACCGGTGATGCTTTCGGCGGAGACGAGCGCCGAGAAGGCGAGCGGCAGTTCACCGGCACCGATGACGCCATCCGCCCCCAGCCGCACCGCCGTGCGCGCATCGTGCCAATGCGTGACCATCATCGCGCCCGCCCGCACGAGATGCGACGGCCACGGCTCGGTGACATTGAAGGTGAAGGTCGCGGCATCTGGGCGGGTCGCCGTGCGCGGCAGGGGTTCGGACAGGATGCGCAGCACGATGCCGTCATGGACGTAGTCGGCATCGGCCATCGTGATCTGCGCATGCGCCTCGTCGCGATAGACGATCCCCGTGACGCGACCGAAGCGGGACGGAGGCAGGAAGCGTCCGGGCAGGTGCGGCAGGTCGAGCGCGACCGTGCCGCCGCCGAAGAACCGCCCCGTGATGCGCTCGATATAGGTCGCCGCCGCCTCGCCGAGCTGCCCGATGAACGCGTCTTCGTCTTCCGATTCGACACGGCAGTTATGCTTCAGGTCCGCGAGGGCGAAGGCGGATTCCGGGGCGGGGGTGACGCGGCGGGCGATCATCGGGGTTACTTCTTCTCCGGCGCGGCCGCTTCGGCCTTGTCTTCCGGCGCGCCGGTCAGGGCCTGACGCTCGACCTGCTGGCGTGCGGCGAGGCCGTCGCGCTGGCTTTCGTGCAGCTTTTCGAGCGCATCGACGCTGTCGGCATGGGCGGTCTTGCGGGCCTTGGCGCGCGCGGCTTCCTTCTTGCCGTCGAACTTCTCGCAGATGCCGGATGCGATCCGCTCTTCCGCGTAGACCTCGTTCGGCTCGTCGTAGCTTTCGAAATGCGGGGCACCGCGCCGGGGCGTCCGGTTCGCGTCGTGTGTCTTGAGGGCCGTCAGTTTCATGGGGATCGTTCTCCGTTGGCAAGAGGCCCGCCCCGCGCGTGCGGGGCGGGCGGGGTCGGTCAGCCCTTGACGAAGGCGGCGGGGCGCTCGACGGCGAGGGCGAGGCGTTCCTCGATGCGGATCGTCACGCGGTTCGTCGCGAAGTTGTCGCGGTCCTCGGTCGAGAACGCGACGGCCGGGCGCAGGCGGTCGTAGAGCGTGGCGGCGGTGGAGAAGGCCCCGACGAGGAACTCGCCCGCGGGCACCGCATCGCTCTCGACGACCGGCATGCCCCAGAGGCGGGGCACCGCACCCGAGGTGAAGGCCGAGTGCAGGTATTCGCCGTCGGAGGACTTGAGAAGTTCGATCAGCGCCCAGTCCTCGGGGTTCAGGATCACGCCGGTCGCCGGGTAGAACGACTTGCGCACCTGCAGCTTGGCCCAGCGGACCTTGTCGACCAGCGTCTGGTTCGCGGCCGGAAGACCGATCGCGTCGAACGTCGTCGCCTGGGGGAAGAAGCCGAGCAGGTTGCTGCCGGTGCCGTCGCCGACCGAGAGCTGGCGCTCCTCCTCCAGCGCGAGGCCGTAGAGGCCGCGCTGCGTCACGTAGCTGCGCAGCATCGGCATGTCGTCCAGCGCCTGGTTGGACAGGCGGAAGAGGTGCGCGATGACCTGCGCCGAGGTCGTCTTGTCGACGAACTCGATCTCGGACTGGGGCTTGAGCGCCCCTTCGGCCACCGGGGCGGCGTTGTTGGTGAAGCTCTTCTCCTGAATCCACTTCACGCTGTCGGTCGAGAGCGGGACGGTCATCAGCAGGTCACGGATGCGCAGCGTCTGCTGCGGCGGGGTGACGATGCCGGGACGGGGCGTGGGCATGGAGATCGCGCTCTCGCCCGCCGCCACCGTCGAGGGGTTGCCCGCGAGGGTGATGTCCTTCAGTTCGATGCGGTGCCGCCCCTCCTCGTTGCGCAGCGAGGACAGGCGCGACTTCTGCTCGTCCAGCGCGGCGCCGAACTGCTCGCCGAAATCGGGGGTCCGCTCCTGCTTCTCGAACTGGGGCCGGGCCATCTTCTTGTCGAGGGCGTCGGCCTGGTCGGCGAGGCCCTTCACGCTGTCGGTGATCTCCTTCAGCTTGCCTTCGAGCGTGACGGTGTCGACGGACTTCTTCTTCAGCTCGTCCATGACCGCGGCCATGTCCTCGCTCTTCTTGTCGAGCTTGCCGTAGGTATCCTTGATGTCGCTCTTGAGATCGAGCATCATCTCCTGCGCCGTCGGCCCCGTGCCCGACCCGTCGCGGGTTTCGAGATCGGACGGCATGCCGTGCGCGGACAGCGCGCCGGACATGGCGAGGATTGCGGGGGCAGCCAGTGCCATATGCGTTCGTTTCATCGTGACAGCTCCTTCAGCATTGATTTCAGGTCGGTCGCCATCCCGGCGAGGTCTGCCGGCGCGGATGCCTCGCGCATCTCGCCGATCCGTGTCGCGCACGCTGCCGCGCACGCCTTCGCCTCGTCCCGCGACGCGCCTGCCTCCCGCAGGGCGCGCTCCACGTGGCGCTTCAGGGGGATGGCATCGCCACCCACCAGTTCCTTGACCGCCGTGATCCCCGCCGAATCGAGCGACGGGAAGGTGACGATCGAGATTTCCCAGAGTTCGATCTCCTTCAGGACGCGCACGACGTCGCCGTCCTTTTCGGTGAACTCGCGATCGCGGGTCCGGAAGCCGATCGACAGACCGTCGAGAACGCCCTCGCGCATCAGCGCATGCGTCTCGCTGGCATCCTTCACCTCGTCGATGAAGAGGGTTCCGGCGACCTTCAGGCCACGCTCGTCCTCGGATACGTCGGTCCATTTTCCGATGATCCGGTTCGGATCATGCGCGCGCAGCAGCTTGGGCCGGCGCGTTCCGGCGATTGAGGCCGTGAAGGCCCCGCGCTGGACGATGTCGTCATGGCCGTCTCGGAGGCCGAAGAGCGAGGCGTACCCTTCGAAGTCACCGGATTTGGTGACCGTCTCGACGTCGAGACGGGTGACGCTCGCCTTCGTCTCCGTCGTGCGCGGGGTGACGCCCTTGGTTTCGAAACCCTTCTGGGGTTCGATGATGGGGCGATTGAGCCAATCCTGATTCGGATTGCCACCTGCCAACGCAATCTTCTCTCGTGTCGTGAGCCAGTTCTTCCCATCGAGCATCTTGTCGAAGAATTCTTCACGCGACGGCATCGGTCGTCTCCTGTTTCGCGACATGGGAGGGTGGAAAGAGGACATCGCCACCCTCGACGGGGTTGAGGTCTTCGAGGCCGCGCACCTCGTTCTGGGTCATCCAGGGGGCGTGCCCGCCGGAGCCGAGCGCGGCCTTGTAGATCTCGGCGCGTTCCTTGGGCGACCCGCGCAGCAGGCCCGCGACGACGAAGTGGGCGTAGAGGTCGTTGCTGCCGTCGAAGAGCGTGGCGTCCAGCGCCTGCGTCCAGCGCTCGATCCACGGGTCGAGGGTATGGACGACGTGCTGGACGAAGAACTCGCTGACGGAGCCGTAGGACGTGTTCGACGTCGTCTGCATCAGCATGGTCGGGTGGACGCGGTAGTAGCGCGCGGCCTCCTGGATCGCGAACTCGCGCTGTTCGATCGACTGCTGATCCTTGGCGTTCATCTGGATCTGCGCGAACTTGGCCGCGAAGTCGAGGACGGCGACGCCACCCGGCTTGCCGGGGCCGAACTTATCGGCCCATGCCGTCTTGAGCGCCGCTTTCGTCTCCGGCGTCAGGCCGTTATCGGCGCTGATGACGCCATGCACCATGCCGCGACGGGAGGCGGTATCGATGGCGGTGTCTTCGAGGCCCGCCGCGAGGCCGAGGGCGTTGGCGGCCAGCTTGGTCACGTCGAGGGCGGAGAGGATATCCCATCCGGGGCCGCGAATCTCGAAGACGTCGGAAGCGGGAATCGTGACGCTGCGCGTGCCCGGCACGGTCAGGTCGTAGATCCGGCCCCAGGGGTTTTCCGGGTCGGGGCGCACCGTCATCCACTGGGGCATCAGGGGAAGAAGTTCGCTGACGCCCTTGGTGTCGCGCGCGATCAGGGATCGGCCCGTGCCGGTGAAGACCGCGTGCAGGGTCATCATCTCGCGCCATTCGCTCGACGTCTGCCACTCGTTCGGACGGCGGTGCAGCAGGTGGTGGCGCGGATCGTCCGACGCGACCTTGCGCATCGTGCCCAGATCGCTCTCGGAAGAGCGCATCACCTTGAGCGGGATCTGCGACACGCCCTCGGCGATCACGCGCCCGGCGCAGAAGGCGGCGGCGACGCGGAAGCGCGCGGCGCTATCGGCATGGAACAGGGCGGCGAAGTTGTACGCCCCGCCCAGCACGGCGAAATCGGGTTCCGGACTGGCCGGGGACGGGACCTCGCCGCGCGAGAGGCGGCGTCCGTATGCGTCGAGCAGGCTCACAGGACGAGCAGCTCCCCTTCTTCGAGATAGGACGGGGTCGAGGCTTCGGGCGGCGCGGCCATGATCGCGTAGGCGGAGACCATGGCGGCGACGCCGTCGATCTTCTCCTCCGGCGAGCGCTTGGCGGGTTTCGAGAAGTCGCCCCGCGGCTCGACGATCGTGTTGCCGACCATCCAGTAGAGGACGGGGTCGCCGTCGGTGACGATGCGCCCTTCCTCGGCCAGGCCGATCAGGTTCTGCAGCGGCTGGTGCAGGTTCATCGGCGTCTGCCGGAACTCGACCATCGCGAGGCCCTGTTCCGAACAGCTCGACGCGAGCAGGGCGGCGAAGGCGGGGTCGTAGCTGACCATCTCCGACCCGAAGAACTCGGACATCTCGATGATCGCGGCCTCGACCATCTTCTGGTCTATCATGGCGCCGGGGCAGACCGTCAGCTTTCCGTCGCGTGCCCATCCGGCGAGGTTGTCGTTCCCCTCGCGGTTCACGACCGTCTCGGTCGTGAAATGCCTTGCCCGCACGACCAGCCGGTCGCCGTCATGGACCGTCGCGACGAGGGAGGTCAGGTCCTCGCGCACCGACATGTCGAGGCCGAGGATGCCGCCCGCACCGCGATAGTGCTCCCAGTCCAGTTCCGGGTCGATGCCCTTGCGCCACCCGTCGAGGTCGAAGGCGCTCGCACCCACCGACGTCCAGATGCACAGGTGCTTTCGCAGGAACTCGCCCATGGTCGAGGGGTCGCCGACCGCCTTGCGCCATTCGTCTTCGAGCACCTTGGGCTGCTTTGCGCTGCCCAGGGCCGGGTTCGCCTTGGCCCAGGTGGCCGGGTCGGCGGGGTCGGCGTCCTCGTCCGCGCTGTAGATGATGCCGAAAAACGCGTCGTCCTCGTGGATGCCTTCGAGTAGCTTGCGCACGTAGAGATGCTTGCGGTAGCAGACGCCGCCGACGTTGGACCCCGCCGTGGTGATCGCGATCAGCAGCGGCTGGAGCCGGGCGGCGGTCGAGGATTCGAGCGAGTCGTAGACCGAGGAATCGGGGTGCTCGTGCAGCTCGTCGATGATGGCGACCGAGGCGTTCTTGCCGTCCTTCGACCGCGTCTGCGCCGAGATCGCCTTGAAGACCGCCGCGTCGTCGCTCGTGCGGATCGCATGGCGCTCGACGGTGACGCCGAAGGCCTCGCGGAACGCGTCGTTCCGGTCGGCCATGATGCGGGCGATGTCGAAGACGAGGCGGGCCTGATCCTGCGACGTCGCCGCCGAGAAGACCTTGGCCCCCGGCTCGTGATCGAGTGTCAGGCCGTAGAGGCCGAGCGGGGCCACCAGCGTCGTCTTGCCGTTCTTGCGCGGGACCTCGATATAGGCGGTGCGGAACCGGCGCTGACGGGTCGCCCGCTCTCGCCAGCCGTTGAGCGTCGCCATGATGAACGCCTGCCACGGGTCGAGGCGCAGGGGCAGGCCCGCGCTCGGCCCCTCGACATGGGGCATCGTCTCGATGAAGCGGCACAGCTCCTCCGCCTTGTTGACGTCGAAGTAGAACGGCCAGGCCGGATCGGTGCGGCTGCGCGCCTCGTCGCGGCGGTGACGCTCGCAGGCGAGGCGCGCCCAGCGGTTGGACGGGATCGAGCCGTCGAGCACGCCGTCGATATAGGCGTTCGCGCGGTCCCACAGGGGTGTCGCCATCCGGGTCACGACGCGGCCCGGCCCCCCGGGATGCTGACGAACGGTGCCGAGGCGTAGGGCGACCCGGTGTCGGTCTTCAGCAGATCGTTCAGGAAGTCGCACTGGACGAGTTCGCCCGCGCGCGATCGTGCGGCGGGGGTGGCGATCAGCTCGCGCTGGATGTCGGTCCAGACGTTCTTGTGCATGGCGCGGCGCTGCATGGCACCGGTCATGTAGTTCTTGTGGTCGACGACCTCGCCCGACTTCGCCTTGGCGGTGTCGTCGCTGCGGACGGTGTCGTCCCATCGCTCCCACAGGGCGCGCTCGCGGGCGTAGACCTTGACGAGATCGAAGACGGCCTCGTCGACCGACTTGCGCGCGACCAGGGTGGCGAGCATGCGCGCGCCGTAGAACTTCTCGCGCGGGGTGAAGCGGGACGGCCAGCCGCCGAGACGGGCCAGGACGGGTTTGAGATCAACCGTCATTTCCGATACCCCCCCCCTGACACTCCACGCGCGAAAATGTGTAGGTGACGCAGGTCGCCATCTCCGCCCCCGTCACTAAACCGCACCCCCCCGTTGCTCCCGCTTGGCGTCCCGGTCGTGGTGCGGCGTGCACAGCGCCCTCAGCGGCCCGTGCCAGAACGCGGCCTCGTCGCCCCGGTGCGGCGGATGATGGTCCGCGACCACCGCCGCCACGCTCAACCCCTCCGCCGCGCACATCGCGCACAGCGGATGCGCCGCGAGGAACGCCGACCGCCGCGCCTTCCACCGCCGCGACCCGTACCAGCCGCGCACGGGCGATCCCTTGCGGGCGCGATCGACCGCCGCCACCCGCTCGACCGCATAGGCGGCGGCATGGGGCGCACAGCGCAGCAGCGGCGCGGCCACGAACACCCGGCATCCGGGATGCGAGCAGACCCGCAGCATCGCCATTCAGCGCGCCGCCGAGGAAGAGGGAGAACATGCGGCCATCATCCGTCGCATCAGGAAAGAGGAGAGAGAGCGGCCCGCCATGGCGCGGCCAGTGGGACCGGCCCCGGCGGCACCATGGCCAGCCTTCCCGATCCCTGTCTCGGCGCGTGCACCGCTGGCTCCTGGGTGGGCCACGTCGGACGTGCGACACGCTCCCCACGGCTACCGCCCTGCCCCTTCCGGGTCAAGCCCCTTCTTCTTCCTCTAAGCCCGGTCCCGTCCCCTCCTCCCCTCCCGGACCTATCCCCGTTATCCACAGGCCCCCGATCACGGGACCATAGGGATGTATCCACTGTTATCTCATGTGAGTGTACTACGCGTGATACCCGCCACTCTCACGCGTGAGACCCGGACACGCGAACGCCGCGCACGGCCTTTCGACCGTCGCGGCGTTCTCCCCCAACCCCTTGTTCCCTATGCGCGTTTGCGCAGCGCGACCACCTCCGCGCTCTCCGGCCTGCGCCACCCGGCGAAGACCAGGCGGTGCACTTCGGCCACCTCCCCTTCCGTGATCCGCATGCCGTGATGGTCGAGGCAGTCGAGATACAGGTCGCACGTCTCCGTATCGCGCAGGTGCTCGGCCATCGAGGGCAGGTGCCGCCGCGCCATGTCGCGCAGCGTCTTGCGCGCCTGCCGCCGGGCCGCCTTGCGCCGGTCGTCGCGCCACTTCTCGGCCCGGCCCCAGGTCTCGACCGCGACCTCGATCAGCATGGGGTGGCCGATGCGCCCGTGGATCGGCTCGCCCTCGGTCGTGACGAGCGGGGCGAACCCGCGCAGCGCCTCCTCCTTCACGCGCCACCA
The DNA here is from genome assembly GCA_032356305.1 of Prasiola linearis. Lineage (NCBI taxonomy): Eukaryota > Viridiplantae > Chlorophyta > Trebouxiophyceae > Prasiolales > Prasiolaceae > Prasiola > Prasiola linearis. The sequence goes on along the minus strand of JAULKR010085652.1, from coordinate 2,456 downwards.
CGCGCGCACGTCGCGGCCCAGATGCGCCCGCTGCGTCAGCGTCGCATCGTCGTCCGGCAGCGTGCCGCACGGGGCCTCGATATGCGCCTCGTTCCACAGGACGGTCGCGAAGCCCAGCCCCTCCATCCGCTTGGCCTGCAGCTTGGGGTCCGACAGCGCCCGCGTCAGCGTATCGCTGCGCAGGAACCGGATCGCATGGAACGGATACCACCCGAACCCCGCGAGGCTGGCGTCGAGCGGCAGGGGATAGACGAGGGGGGCGGTCATGATGCGCCCTCCGGGTCGAGGCCCGCCGGGCCGTCGCCCTCCCCGTCCGCCATCACCCGCACCGGCGCGTCCAGCACGTACAGGTGCGCGCCATGCGGCCCGCCGCGCGACCCCGGCACCGGCACGACACCGACCCCGAGGGGCCGCAGCTTGAGCCGCAACCGCCGCAGATGCACGTCGACATCCGACGGCCCCGACCTAGGGAAGACAGCGGCGAGCGCCGCGCGCAGATCCGCGCGCCCGATGCCCTGCCCGCCCGCATCGGTCAGGGCGGTCAGCAGCACGCCCTGCGCCCGGCTCAACCGCGCGACGCGCCCGCCCGCCACGACGTCGAGGATCGGCAGGGGCACCACGGGCGACAGCGGCGCGCGGCAATGGGGACAGCACGCGCTCATGCCCGCCCCTCCCGCCGGAACGCCGCCACCGCGCACGCCTCGGCGACGATCCCCGCGAACCGGCGCTCGATGGCCCCGACGAACTGGGTGCATCGCATCAACCGGCGCAGATCGGAATCCGTGACCGCCTCGCCCACGCGCAAGTCATACGCCCAGGCCGTCGCCGGATGCACCGGCACGTCGTCGCCATCGTGCACGACAGTGATAGCTCGATCGAAACCGCCCATCATGCCCCGCCCTCCCCGCGCAGCGCCCGCGCCACCGCCTGCCGCTCCGCCAGCGACACCCCGGCGATATCCGCCAGCGCCCCCATCCGGTCCAGCGGCGACAGGGCCGACAGCGCCCCGGCCCGCTCCGCCATCCACGCCCAGGCGGGGCCGGTGTCGAGCGGCACCCCCACCGTGCGCGCCATGTCCTCGGCCCGGCGCAGGTTGCTGGCGACATAGGCGATGCGCTGCCCGAGGTCGGGGACCGCCGCCCCGATGGCCCGCCCGGCGAACCGAGCCCGCGACCGCGCATGGATCTCCTCCGCCGTTTCCGGCAGGTGCACCACATGCCCGTCATGCGTCCGCCCCAGTACCCGGCCATCGGCGGCGCGGGGCAGCGTGTCATGGGGCGAGCGGGCGGCGGGGGGCGCAGGCCGCACGGCCGCGGGCCGGGGGGCTGCGAAGTAGCTGTCTTCGAGCTGCTCGAACACGTCCCACGCCTTGTCGCTGTTGAGCATCTTGGCGTGACGGGCAGCCCCGCGTCGGGTCCAGAGGGTAACCGAATTGACGTTGGATCCCACAAGACCGAAACTTTCGGTGTCGTGCTTCAGGCGCTTGAGGTCGGCCCCGCGCAGAACGTGCGCGTGCTTGCCAGCCTCAAACCGAGCATGGTTGTTCGTGAAATTGTCGCGAATCCGTTTGCGTGACACGCCGTAGAATGCCGCAAGTTGTTCGGTCGTCGCCACCGGCTCGCCTTTCCAGACGAGCGGAGAACGGTTTTCGGGTGAAGTCGGGGTGTTGATCGCAGTCATGCGAGCCTCCGTGAGTAGGCGTTACTCGGCTCGCAGAGGTGATGAACTCTGGCGGGCCGAACGTAGCGGGTCATCACAACTACCCGATGCCTCACGGAACAAGGGGGAGCCCGCCGAAGCAGCCCTCTACGCCCGACCCATAGATTCCGGGTGACCGGAATAGGAAAACCGCGCACAGAGGCGCGGTTCGAGCGCCGTGAGATAAACGGGGTGATGAACCCGATCCCCGCGATTTTGCGCGTGGACCCTGTCTCTGTACGACGCTTTTTTTGGAAAAACAAGATTGCACGTCGTTGGCGAATTGCGTGCAGTGACACCCATGCACACCAATATCTTGACTGGCACTTGGAGAAGACAATATGACGCCATCCGCCCTCACCGCTGCGCTGATCTTCGCAATTATAGCAACCTGCATCCAATCGCCTGCCAAAGCTCAACAAGATGCGGTTTCTAACGCCCTGTACTGCACGAAGCGTTTCGCGGGAAGCGCCGCTGCTAAAGCGGCATGCGACATCAACGTCAATCAGGCCTTTGACGTGCAAAAAAATATCACCGCCAACATGCGACCCCGTATCAACGCCGCGAATACAATTGCCGAGCTGGACAGGATCAAAGACGACTATGAGATTGTCAATGTTTGCAGCGACCGATACGTTTTCTCGGAAAATGTGGTGCGATGCATTTTCACTTTGAACGACAATCGGCGCGAAATAACCGGGATCGGGCCATTTGACACGGAAGTCAGCGGCTACTTCCCCTCGACATACAGCCCTACG
>JAULKR010085541.1:0-10836 GCA_032356305.1 Prasiola linearis | reverse complement strand
TGGTGTCGGGCTGGAAGCGGACGCGGCACGATCCGCTGGGCAAGACGCTGCCCTCGCGCTTCTTCAACGCCGTCACGCGCCACTTCTCGGGGATCAAGCTGCACGATTTCAACTGCGGACTCAAAGCGTACAAGCGCGAGGTCGTCAAGAGCGTCCGCGTCTACGGTGAGTTGCACCGCTACATCCCGCTACTCGCCAAGTGGGAGGGCTACGACCGCATCGCCGAGAAAGAGGTGCAGCACCACGCGCGCAAGTATGGACGCACCAAGTTTGGATTCGAGCGCTTCATCCGCGGTTTCCTCGACCTGCTGACTGTCACGTTCCTGACGCGCTACGCCGCACGCCCGATGCACTTCTTCGGCGGGTTGGGATCGCTGGCGTTTCTGGGCGGCTTCGTACTTGCGCTATGGATTTCGTTCGACAAACTCGTCCTCGGCCACCCCATCGGCGACCGCCCGCTGCTGCTGCTCGCCATCACGCTCGTCATCGTCGGCGTCCAACTGTTTACGACCGGATTGATCGGCGAGATGTTCGCCAAGCCACGCCTCGAACGGACGGCGAGCTACGACGTGCGGGAGGAGACACGCGCTATCGAAGTAGAGTCGGCGTAGCGGTTGGTATCTTGCCGGGCCACTTTCTCTGCTGCTCGTGCCCCGTCCTTCTGTCGTTCTCGTTGGTCCCGCGTATCCCTATCGCGGCGGCATCGCCCACTTCCAGAACCGGCTGAGCCAGGCCCTTGCCGAGCGTGCCGATACGCACGTCGTCACGTTTTCGCGGCAATACCCCGAGCGGCTGTTTCCGGGCGAGAGCCAGTTCGAGGACGATCCGCGCTGGGCCGACCGCCTGCCGCACGCGCCGCACCGGATGCTCGACTCCATCGACCCGCGGACGTGGATCAAAACGGGGCAGTGGATCGCCGAGCAGCGCGCCGATAGCGTCGTGCTGAGTCACTGGCTGCCGTTTTTTGTGCCGTGTTATCTGGGAGTGCTATGGGCGATGCGTCGGCGATGCAAGCAGATCGGCGTCGATGTGCCGCGTGTGTCGCTGTTTTTGCACAACGTCTATCCGCACAAAGCCTTTCCGCTGACCAAGCCGCTGATGCGCACGCTGACGAGCCAGGCCGACGCCTACTTCACGCTGTCGAGTCACGTCGCCGACGACCTGCGCGGACTGCGTCCCGACGCCGATGTGCTCGAAACCTTCCATCCAGTCTACGACATCTTCGAAGGTGCGATTCCGACCGCTCAGGCGCGCGAGGAGTTGGATATCCCAGACCGCCCGACGCTGCTGTTTTTTGGGCTGATTCGCCCGTACAAAGGGCTGGATATTCTGCTCGACGCCATGCCGCGCGTTCACAAGGAAACGGGTGCGCAACTGATCGTAGCGGGCGAGTTCTACGACAACAGAGACGAACTGATGGCTCAGGCGCAGCGGTTGGGATTGCTCGACGGCCCCCAGCCCATCGTCCGCTTCTTTCCCGGCTACGTCGACAACGCAGACGTGCATCGCTACTTCTCCGCGTCGGACGCATTGGTGCAGCCCTACCGCCGAGCCACGCCGAGCGGCGTCGCCCAGACCGCGTTCTTCTTCGGCAAGCCGATGGTGACGACCAACTTAGGTGTCTTCGCCGACGTGGTGCCGGACGGCGTCGCCGGAGTCTTGGTCGAGCCGGAAGACGCCGAATCCCTCGCTAGCGGGTTAGCGCGTTTCTATGGCATCGGCCCTGAAAAGCTAGGAGAGGGCGCATCGGCCCAGGCCGAGAAGTTCTCGTGGGACGCGCTCACTGACGACTTACTGCCGTTCCTGACTGGCGACGATGCCTGACCGAGCACGCTGCCAATCCTGCGGGTTTTTGCACGACGACGCGCGGTGTCCCAATTGCGGCGCTCCTCCGGGTATCGTCGGGCGGTTGTGGCGTGAGCCGATTCAGGAAAAGCTGCGTGAGTATGGCCCACAGATTGGACTGACCGCCGTTGCGATCATGGGAATCCCACTGCTTTTCTTCGGAGATTGGGGGGAGGTGGCGTTTCTCTCCTACATAGCCGTGTTCGTCCTACTGTCTACAGCCGTGATGGTCACCAAGACGTTTCGGGATGCACGGAGAGAAAAGAACCCTCCTCGCACATCACGCTCCGTGCGCGCGAAGACGAACTGCGCGCCGAACTCGCCGATATCGCTGCGCGCCGCGCCCGGATTCAACCGCTCGGCGCTGCGCTGGCTTCCGCTGGATCGGATCAGGCGCGGCTCACCTTCGACCGCGCTCAACGGCTCGTCGACCAGCGGCAGACAGCCATCGCCTACGAGCAAGCCTTGATCGACATAGTGCGGTGGCGCAACGGAGCCGAGCAAGCCCTCGTGCCCGCATTCGTGACCGGAGGCGCTCCAGGCGTTCTGCATCTCGCCGACTATGGAACGCGGCTGGCCCAGCGCTTGAAGGCGTTCAGCCGAGACGACGCCCACGAACTCGCCGAGTCCATCGAGCAGTCCATCGGTCCGCTCCGCGCACTAGCCGCCCGGTACGCTGAAGCCGACCTCGCCGATGCCGTCGACGGTCTGACTCACCGCGCCGCCGCCCTCACGCCCGAAGGTGCCCTGCCCGACGACCCGCTCGCCGCCCGGCTCCATGCGCACCTCGACGCCCTGCCACGCCGCGCCCCCGACATCGTTCAGCAGGAAACGCGGCTACAACTCGAACTCGACGATGCCGAGGAGTCGCTGCACCAGTCGCAGCCGAGCCGCACGCGTGCGTAGGTTTTTGCGGGACGTACGTACGCGCGTATTCTGTCCCTCGGGTTCGTCTAACAACCGATTCTACTCCCTCTCGAACGCCACAATCGCCTTCCCTCATCTCAAAATGGACATGAAAGTGCTGCGTCTGCTTCCTACTGTTCTGCTGGCCGTCTTGGTCGCAGGGTTCTCGCCGCTTCTCTGGTCCGCCGATTCAGGGGGCGAAGCTGTCACGATCTCGGTGTCGTCCGATGACGGCCATGTCCCTTTTTCCATATCGCTGACTTCCCCGAAAGGCTTCGGTTTTTCCTCGGATCGATCGACTACTCCGGCGAGGTTCACTGTGACCGAAGAACAGTTCGACGGGGCCATCGAAGCCTTGGGAGAAGCGCGACTCACCATCGACGTCGTGCGCGGAACGGTGTCGGCGAGCCGCTCCAACACGTTGGCGGTTAACATCTCGCGCGAAGGCGGGGACATCCGACTGTTCGGGCGCTCAAGGGAATGACTACTTCCGTCGACGCTGTTGTGAATCACTCTTCAGAACGAACTCCGTCGACGAAGTGCGCAACTCTCTGGGCGCGTGGTTCTTCGCTCGCTGTTCTGACGTTCGCCGCGCTGACGCTCTCCGCATGCACGCCTGCACCGGATTCAGAGCCAGAGCGTGCGGGTAATCCCATCGTGGACGGCTGGTACGCAGATCCGGAGGGCATCGTGTTCGGGGACCGCTACTGGATTTACCCGACGTATTCCGCCGTATACGAGGAGCAAGTGTTCTTCGACGCGTTCTCCTCGCCCGACTTGGTCAACTGGACCAAACACTCGAATATTCTTGACACGACAGCGGTCCAGTGGGCGTGGCGTGCGATGTGGGCACCGAGCGCGATAGAAAAGGACGGCAAGTTCTACTTCTTTTTCGCGGCGAACGACATTCAGAGCGATGACGAGCCGGGTGGTATCGGTGTTGCCGTTGCGGATCAGCCCGAAGGACCGTTCGAGGATTACCTGGGGCGCCCGCTCATCGACCAGTTCTACAACGGCGCGCAGCCCATCGACCAGTTCGTCTTCCGCGACGGCGACGTGTATTACCTCTTCTATGGCGGCTGGCGGCACGCCAACGTCGCCCGATTGAACGACGACTTTACCGGCTTCGTCCCCTTCGCCGACGGCTCGCTGTTTCGCGAGGTCACGCCCGAGGGATACGTCGAGGGTCCGTTCATGCTGAAGCGGGACGGCAAGTACTATTTCATGTGGTCGGAGGGGAGTTGGGGAGGCGACGATTACCGCGTCGCTTATGCCATCGCCGACTCGCCTCTCGGCCCGTTCGAGCGCATCGGCACCATCCTTGAACAGGACCCAGCCATCGCGACGGGCGCCGGTCACCACTCGGTCATGCAGGTCCCCGGCGCCGACGAGTGGTATATGGTGTATCATCGCCGCCCGATTCCAAGCGAAGGCCGCGACCACCGAGTGACGTCCATCGACCGGATGTACTTCAACGACGACGGCACGATTCAGCCCGTGCGCATCACTGACGAAGGCGTTGCCGCCCGACCATTGCGCTAGCGACCCACGCGCAACCAGCGTCAGGGCGCTCCGTAATCCAAGTGGATTCTATCGTCTGAAACCGACACCCATGAGCCGCTTTTTCCTGACTCGCCGCGTAGTCCCGGTACTCGCCTCCTTCCTGGTCCTGCTCCTCGTTGTTCGATTGCTAAGGGGCGATGCGGTCGCTGATGCTGCGGTCTATAGTGTGTTTTGGAGTGTGTTGTCGACCGCCCTATTCGTCGTGGCGCACCTGCATCGCCAGAGCAGAAACCAGAAATGCGCGCTCTGCGAGGAGTTGTCCACGCGTGAGACATACGAGTAGTGGCGTTCTGGCAGCAGTACAACTCTGCGCCTTTTCCAATTCGCCTCCTCACGCCGCGACGTAGGGCTTGACCGATTCAGTCTCTTTTCCTTCTCAAAAACGGGTCAGACAAATGCCAATGTGGCTCCAGATTATCATCGTAGCAGCCACGTTTTCAGGGTTGCTGTTTGCCGGTTTTGGCATATGGGTCAAGTCCAGGGAGAGTCTGGCGCATGCCGACGGAGCGAGAGCCGAACTGGAGCACGAGGTCGCCGCTCAGCGCAGGGCGTTGGAAGTGGCCGTTCAGCGCATTCAGAACTTGGAGACTATCGTCACCAGCCAGGATTGGAATGCGGTTCAAGGTGGTACGGCGCCTGGTACCAGCGAGCACAGAGCGATAGCACAACCTCCGCTTCGTCTGGATGATCTGGAAGGCCTACCGGACGCCGAACAGGTCGCTCGGACTGCTCGGCGTATCAAAACCTGAGTCCGCCGCATCGCCGATTCCATTGGTCCACACACGGCGCGCACGACCATGCGGGCGAGGTTTGGTCCATCGGGTAGAAAGGAGGCGTCGCCCTTCGGAGGGGGACGAGCGAGTGGCATCACGTGCGCATGCGTTCTGCCCTCCAACCGAAGTGGGAGAGAAGCGCGCGCGGCCCCAAGTTTCGGTTCGTCTATCGGAGCTTTATTCCCGGCTGAACGGACGATTCCTACGCGTGGATTTTGCCCGTTCTGCACCCGTCGCGCCGTTTCGCATGTCTACTTTTCCGTCCTACGCCGGACCCGACGTAAACGAGCCGCTGTGCTCGCATCGATGTGACCCTTTGTCAGCATTCGGCGCACCAGAAGTAGCCGCCAACCGCGCGCCCTCCACGTATCCGCTCTCCAATGATCGTCGAAAACACCCTCCACATCGACGCCCCTCCCAACGTGGTCTGGGTCGTCACCGAAGACGTCGACCGTTGGCCCGAATGGACGCCGACCATCTCGTCCGTTCGGCGTCTGGACGATGGTCCGTTCGGAGTGGGCAGCAAAGCACTCGTCAAGCAGCCGGGGCAGGCAGAATCCGAATGGACCGTGACCGATTTTGTCCTGGGTGAGCGGTTCACGTGGGAGACTCGGCGAGCGGGGATCGTCATGGAAGCGACGCACGAACTGGAGCCTGACCGAAACGGCACCTCGAACACGCTGCGTGTCGTCGTTTCGGGATTTCTGGGCAGGCTGCTCTCGCCCCTCCTGCGTCCACTCATTCGCAAAGCGCTGGCCGATGAGAATGCCGGTTTGAGGAGGCGGTGCGAGGAAGGAGCGTAGCCTCTCGTTTCAGGCTCGGCGGTACGGATGGCGCGCATGAACGGACGATTCCTGCGCGTGGATTTTGCCCTTTCTGCACCCGTTGCTCTGCGTAGGGCGGTACCTTTTCCTCACTTCGCCGGGCACCGCTCGGCCTTCGTTCGATCATCGTACCCGTTTACAAGAGCATGGAAGTCGCCCCCGTTTCTGCATCCAAAGTAGCTATGGCTGCTGGCAAAGTCGTCCAGGTCGTCGGTCCCGTCGTCGACGCCGAGTTTCCGGCCGGTTCGGTCCCTGATATCTACGACGCGCTGATCGTCGCCCGCGAAGGCGACGACTTGGTCCTCGAAGTGCAGCAGCACTTGGGCGAAAACCGCGTCCGCACCATCTCGATGGACTCGACGGACGGCTTGCAGCGCGGAACGGTCGTCACCAGCACGGGTGGCCCGATCTCGATGCCCATCGGCGATGCCATCAAAGGCCGCCTGTTCAACGTCGTCGGCAAGCCCATCGACGGTATGCCTGCGCCGGTCGTGAGCAACTATCGCGGCATCCACCAGGAGCCGCCCTCGTTCGACCAGTTGTCGACCGAGGTCGAGATGCTCGAAACGGGTATCAAGGTCATCGACCTGCTCGAACCCTATTCGCGCGGCGGAAAGATCGGACTCTTCGGCGGCGCCGGTGTCGGCAAGACCGTCTTGATTCAGGAACTGATCAACAACATCGCCAAGGCGCACGACGGAATGTCGGTGTTTGCCGGTGTCGGCGAGCGCACGCGCGAAGGCAATGACCTGCTGCGCGAGATGCTCGAAAGCGGCATTATCAAGTACGGCGACGCCTTCATGCACGACATGGAAGAAGGAGGCTGGGACGTGAACAAGGTCGACCCTGAAGCCCTCAAAGAGAGCCAGGCGACGTTCGTGTTCGGCCAGATGAACGAGCCGCCGGGAGCGCGCGCGCGCGTCGCCCTGTCCGGTCTGACCATTGCCGAATACTTCCGCGATCTGGGCGGCAAGGACGTGCTCTTCTTCGTCGACAACATCTTCCGCTTCACTCAGGCTGGATCCGAAGTGTCGGCTCTGCTCGGACGTATGCCGTCTGCCGTGGGCTACCAGCCGACGCTGGCGACCGAAATGGGCGTCATGCAGGAGCGCATTACGTCGACCAAGAACGGATCGGTCACCTCGGTTCAGGCCATCTACGTCCCCGCTGACGACTTGACGGACCCGGCGCCTGCCACGACCTACGCCCACCTGGACGCCACGACGACGCTGAGCCGCGCCATCGCCTCGCTCGGTATCTACCCGTCCGTCGACCCGCTCGACTCGACGAGCCGCATCCTCGACCCGCGCGTCATCGGCGACGATCACTACGACACGGCGCAGGCCGTAAAGGAGCTGCTGCAGCGCTACAAAGAGCTGCAGGACATCATCGCGATCCTGGGCATGGACGAACTGTCGGACGAGGACAAACTCGTCGTCAGCCGCGCTCGCAAGGCGCAGAAGTACATGAGCCAGCCGTTCTTCGTCGCCGAGCAGTTCACCGGCGCGACGGGCAAGTACGTCAAGATCGACGACACCATCCGCGGCTTCAAGATGATCCTCTCGGGCGAACTCGACAAGTACCCCGAAGGCGCGTTCATGTACAAAGGCGCCATCGAAGAAGTCATCGAAGCAGGCGACAAGATGCTCGCCCAAGGCTAATACTCTCGCTGTTTCAGCGTCATCCTGAGCGAAGTCGAAGGATCCCCGTGCTCTGATGGCAACGGAAGGAGATTCTTCGACAGGCTCAGGATGACGGTTTTGAAGACGGGCTGGCTTTCTCGGAAGCTTGTCGAGCCGTCCCGCCCATTAAGACTCTATCGTTATGCTCTACGTCGAAATCGTCGCCCCGGACCGCAAGGTGTTTGCCGGGGAAGCCGTCGGCATCCAGGCGCCGGGTGTGCAGGGATCGTTCGAGGTTCGGACGGGCCACGCGCCGATGATCGCCGCCTTCACGGTCGGTCCGCTCACGGTACGCACGTCCGACGGCGGAAACCTCGTCTATGCCACGAGTGGCGGCTTTTTGGAAGTGCTCGACAACAAGGTGACGGTCCTCGCTGAGACGAGCGAACCCGCCGACGCCATCGACGCAGAGCGTGCCCGCGCAGCCGAGCAGTCGGCGAGGGAACGCCTAGCCGCGACGAGCAACGCCGAAGAACGTGAGGCCGCCGAAACCGAACTCGCCAACGCTCGCAACCGCTTGCGCGTGTCGATGGGCGGCGTCTGATACGCTCCGAGTGTCTCTCCTTTGCGCCTCTGCCGAGTCTATCGGTGGAGGCGTTTTGCGTTTGGTCTGGTACTTTTCTCGTCGCTCCGTCCGACGGTGGAACTGCGCACGCGTCACGGGGAGTCTCAGCGGTTTCTCACCACCTTCCGATGGATCTCAGCACCGCCCTCCACTTCGTCTACGTCGGCTGCATGGCAGCGGGCGCGCTCCTTTTCATCGCCTGGATGCAAAACCCGCGCGGCGTGCCCAGGTGGGAGTATCTGGTGGCGACGTTCATTCCGGTCTGGTCGGGCTTAGCGTATCTCGCGATGGCGCTGGGGCTGGGCACGGTCGAGGTCGACGGGCAGACGACGTACTGGGCACGCTACGTCGATTGGGTCGTGACGACGCCGCTGTTGCTCGGCGCGCTCTGGATGACGGCTACGACACACACGACAAAGCGCCCACACGTGCCCACGCTGGTGACGCTGGTCTGCGCCGACGTGGTGATGATCCTGTGCGGGCTGATCGGCGACCTGTCCGAGGGCAGCACGCGGTTCGTGTTCTATTTCATCGGCGTGGCCGCTCTGCTGCTGATCTTCTACATCGTGTTCGGACCGCTGCGCGCAGTGGCGCGTCAAGACGCCCAAGTGTCGCGCATCTACGGCATCGTGTCGACCTATCTGGCGTTGTTCTGGATCGGCTATCCGCTCACGTGGATCTTGGGGCCGTCTGGAATCGGCGTCGTCAGTCAGACCGTCGATACGGTCCTGTTTGTGCTGCTGCCGGTCTTTTCCAAAGTCGGATTCAGCATCGTCGATCTGGGGCTGCTGCGGAAGATGGATCGGAGCGAGCCAGTCGTTGCGCGGTCTCGTCCTTCTGCCGCGTGACCACTCCATCCACGCTCAATCGCGGCGCTGCTGCTATATAATCATACCGATTCCGAGATTTAGCGGTGCGTTTGCAGAACTGTCATCCTGAGCCTGTCAGCCTGCCCTGAGCGCAGTCGAAGAGAAGGATCTCGGTCCGTTGCTATCAGAGTATGGGATCCCCGGATTTAAGTCCGGGGCAGGCTCTTCGACTTCGCTCTGGATGACGGGCAAGGGATGCAACAGCATTCCTCTGATCTGGTATTAGCCTGCCTGGTCGGGCGCGCCGTACGGAAGAGCAGTGCCTTCTAAGTCGACGCCCTCGCTGTTCATCCGTTCGCTGAGCGTCACTCTCGCTCCTTGGATGCGCTCCGCCAGTTCGTTGAGCGACGTGCCCATCGCATAGGCGATTTCGTCGGCGGGCATATCGAACTCCTGGTGCAGCAGCAGTGCGCCGCGTGCGTCTTCATCGTCCATCAGGTCGAGCAGGCGACCCTCGACCGGCTCGGACAAATCAGTGGGGACGGCGCCGGGCGTGATCTCCTCCCACGTGACGACGCTATCCGGCTGATACCACTCCCAAAACCACTGCTGCGCGCTATCCGAGGGGTCGCCTTCCGTTGGGACGGGCGCGTCCAGCGAGACGACTTTTTCGGTGTCGAGCACGTGCTGCCGGGCGACGAGTCCGCGTCCGGCGCGGTGGGTGACGGCGAGCAGCCAGCCCCGCAAGCTCATCTCGTCCGGCAAGCGGTCACGCCGATCCCACGCCTGAACGATGGCCTCGCCGACGATGTCGGTCGGCGTCAGGTCTTGCTCGCCGATTTTGCCTTTGGACTGGTAGTACGACAGGTCGCGGCGCGCGGCAGCGAGGAGCGTGTCGGTGTGCGGTTCGACGGCAGCGCGGAAGCCATCTTTGTCGCCGTTCGAGAGTGCGTCGCGCCAGGTAGTGTCTGCCATGGGAGAGTCCGTTGTGTTCTGAGGGATAGTCAGACTCTAACCGGATCTCATCCGTCTGCGTTCGTCGGCAAGCGTAACGGCGCGGTACTTCGTGGCCGTGTCCCTCCGTGGCGCGGTGGTCAGTCCAGCGTGACGACGATAGGAAAGTGGTCCGTCACTTTGCGTGGGTCGTAGCCGTGTACAAAGTCGACGCGTACGATTTTGCTGGCGAGCGATGGGCTGAGCAGCACGTGGTCGATGGCCGAAAACTCGCGCTTGTCCGGCTCGATCTCGTCGTTGCTGTTGCGGTCGTAGAACGCCGAGTAGCGCTGCGCTTGAGGGGCACGGCTCATCGCGTTAACCAGATCGTCGGCTGATCCCGGTCCGGCGCTCTTGATCCGTTCGAGGACGTTGGTGATCGGCTCACTGCCGTCGCGGTCGCCGATGGGGTCGAAGTCGTTGAAATCGCCCAGCACGACAACGGCTTGTCCGTCTGCAATCTCGGATGCGACCAGTTGGCGGATCGTTTCGGCCTGGGCTTCGCGCTGGTCTTTGCGGCTCTCATCATCAGGGCGTGAGAGGAAGTGCAGGCCGATCAGCGTCGTCTCGACGCCATCGATGGTGGCGCGCGCCCACAGGTTTTTGCTGACGCCATACGTCTCATCGGTATCGCCGACGGGAGCGCGCTCGTCCTCTCGGCTCGGGTCGACGGCGACGCCGACGTGTTCGTCGTCCAGCCCAGCGGCGAAGTCCGCCAACTCACCGACAGCGGCATGTCGGTCATCGCCGTGGCGTTCTTCAGGTTCGCCCTCACCGCCGTCGTGCAAGCTATTTCCAGCCCCGGGGCTACGGACGGCAGCATCGACCTGACCGTAACGGGGGGGACCCCCGGGTACGCTTTTGCCTGGTCAAACG
>JAULKR010085540.1:0-35107 GCA_032356305.1 Prasiola linearis | reverse complement strand
TCTACACCCACCTCTTCGACGATGAGCCTACACTCATCACGCATTGCCTGATAGGCGGCATCAGAGAGTGTCTGTTGAGGAGCTACTGTGATGCTGTCCCCAGTATGAACTCCGCATGGATCAATGTTCTCTATTGAACACACAATGACAAAAGTTCCTTCTTTGTCTCGCATGATTTCAAGTTCAAACTCTTTCCAACCAAGTAAGCTTTGCTCTACTAAAACCTCAGAGGTAGGACTCTCATGAAGGCCTTGAGTGATTTTCTCTCTAAATTCTTCAAGCGAGTAGCAAACTCCGCCACCGCCACCGCCCAGGGTGAAGTTGGGACGCAGTATAACAGGGAGTTCTAAGTCTTTAACGCCTTCAATTGCTTGTTCGAAACTCGTGGCCATAAATGACTTGGCGTAAGAAGCTCCTACTTTATCTAAAACTTTATTAAAGAGGTCGCGATCCTCAGCCTTATTGATCACCTCAGGACTCGCTCCTAAAAGCTCAACTCCATATTTTTTTAAAGTTCCATCAGCATCAAGCTCTAGAGCTTTAAATAGTGATTTTTGGTGCTTAATTATTTGCCCGTCTGAAATTTCACCAGATAAAAATAAAGATATATCACCTTTTGAGTAGTCACTGGATTTTGTTATTAATGGAATGTTACCGTCCCATGCTTCCCACGGGTTTTGTGCGTCCGTATCGCTCCATATTTCAAAGCCAAAACCTTTATAACTTCCGTTACCTATTGTTCCGTTAAAATTCATTTTATTATTCATAAGTCTAGTTTTAAAATTAGTTACCCGCTGTAGTCTCGCTCTACATGCCCTCTTAAGGTGCGGGTGTTTTGGCTATAAGATTTCTCTTATATGTTTACCGTGAAGAAATAAGTCTAGATAGTTCACTATTTCATCAGCATGGTAACTGCCTTTTCCTAGTGTATAATCTAAAATTTCGTATCGCTGCTCGTCTGTCAATTCTTTAAAATCTACCTTAGATTTCCATTTCAATATACTTTCATCCTTGTGGCTCTCGGTTACATATTTTATAACTTGTCTATCACCTAACATGAAGCTTTTATAATATAGGGTTGCATCTGTACCGTTATGTAGTTCAACTGCATCACTTAATTTTATATATCCCTTCATAATTACGCACAATTAAAAGCTGTTATATCCAGTCTCTTTAACAAGGTTCCTAAAGTTCCGTTACGATGGCAATTTCTTATGTGATTTACCGTCGTACTGGCACCTCTATTCTTGTTAGTTAAGTAGATAAATTTTTCCACTGCTTCATCCTCTGTGTATGCATCAGAAAATATATTGTTTAGCTGTTCTTCTTTATTTATTTTCATAAGTCTAGTATTAAAGTTAGGTGCCTTGTTCGGTCTCGCTCCGTTCGTGGTCTTTACCATCAAGGCAATTTTTTTATAAATATTTTTTAGGCGTCTTGTTGTACATTCTAATTGTATGGGCGCTGCTCCATGAGTTTAGATAAACTTCTTTTATTATAGTGGTTTTCTTTCCCTCTGCTGTTAAAAGCAATTTACCTAAACCTAAACAGCCTTCCTCTAGTACTGTTATTTCTCCCTCTACATCTCTATATTTTTGTATAAGGTTTTCGCAAGATTCTAATGTGTATGTTGTCATAAGTCTAGTATTAAAGTTAGAAGATAGGGCGGGTGTTGCTCCCGCTTAGCTCGTGGCTCCTATCTGTAGTGATTAAATTGCCCATTTAGCAGCTTCATAGTTAGCTGTTTTTCTAACTATGTAACATGCTACTTGGTTTAATACTGTTTTTAACCAGTTTAAGGCGTTCTCCTCGTCGTTGGTTAGCTCTCTCAGCTCTTGTAAGTGTGTTACCTCAATTTGATATAAAACGCTCTCTAATGCCTTGTATAAGCCTTCATCTGTTAGCTTTGTTATTTCAGTTTTGAAATTCGCTATTCTTTGCGCTGTCTCAATTTCATTATCAAGCCTACCATCGTACCTATGCTTGTACTGTAGGGTTACACATAGCGCTTGTAGGTTTCTTATATTATCAAGGTGCCGCTTAAGTTCTTCCTTTCTTCCGCTTCCACGGCTCCACCATTCGGGACAAATTTCAGATATCTCAAATGTGCACCTAAAATTGTGGTCGTTTAGTAGAAGATTCAATTTAGATTCTATAGAATTAAAGTGCTTTGGACTGCTTGTTACGCTGCTCATATCTATTGATTAAAAATGTTAGATTCTATTCTGTTGATACTCGCAAGCGCTATCAAGCTTCCGTGCTCTTTGGTTAGATCTTGGATAAACTGTTCTTTCGCTTTACTCTTTAAATTTTTGCTTGTCATAAGTCTAGTTTTAAAATTAGATGCCCGTGCGCTCTCGCTGCGCTTGTGGTCGTTAACCATCGGGCGGGTGTTGCTATAAAGTTTCGATTTCGATTTCGCTATCGTCCAACGTTTCGGGGTTGTATAAGTATTGGTATACTTCAATCCATTCATCCGCGATATTCAACACAATAACGTCGTCCTCATTGTAGTGAGATAAAATAACGTTATCAGATACCGTTACCTCCTCTCCATAGTCTAAACTGTTTAGCATTTTAGATGTAATAAGTTTCGCGGCTGTGTCAATTTGCGCTCTTTGTTCGTCTGTTAATTGTTCGTACTGTGTCATAAGTCTAGTATTTAAAATTAGTTGCCCGTTACCGTCTCGCTCGGCTCGTGGTCTCTCTCCATCGGGCGGGTCTTTTACAATTCGTCGAGGTATGCATCAACGTTTTTGCTTGGCAGATATAAGCCGTGCGCTACGTGTTGCACCTTCTCTCCTTCCTCTACAAAACCTGCATCTTTAATAGATTGATACTTGGCTTTAAAACGTTCTGAGTCTGAGCCAAAAAAGAAGAAACCACCGTATTTTTCGATTAAATCCTCCGCTTTCTTTTTCTTTAAAGTTTTGGCTTTTCCTTCGGCTTCTTTCTCTTGGTTTATTAGCTCAATTTCCTCCTTAGTTCCCCATAATTTGAACGCTGTTTCAACGTTCTTTTTATGCGTATTTACGTCCTTTTTAGCGTAGGTTAATGAGTAGCTGTGCTGTCTGAGTTCGGGGTTGTCTTTAAGCTCCTTATGGCGCTTGGTTGCTTCCTCTAACTTAAACTGGTAATACTCCAAACTTTCAACCATCGATAAATTAATATCAGCGGCTTTGCGTTCCCAATATTCCGCACGGTGTTTGTAGTTCTCAGCTTTTTTGCTTTCTTCTACGCTCTTACTCATGCGGGCGTGGTTACGCTCTATAAGCTTGCGGTGCCTTTTCTCGCTGTGGTGACCTATTTTTATAGGTTCTCCCAAACTTAAAAAGTCTCTTCCCTCGTTACTGGCTTCATATGCTGCCGTGCTTCGCTTTTCAGCGTTTGCTGCGTAGCCGTTAATTCGTTCCGCTTTTGCTGCGGCTCTCTCTTGGGCGCCAAAACCATCCGCACGCTGTATTGAATACAGATATTTTCCCTCTCTTGTTTTGAATAGGAAATTGTAAACTATACATTCATGCTCCTTACCGTATTTCGTAGTCAAGATAATAGTATCGCCTTGCTCGTGTTGTTCGTCGCACTGTGCTACGAAAACATTAGGGCAATACTTTTTGTAGGTGTTCTTTGCTTCTGTTGTCATAAGTCTAGTATTTAATTGATTAATATTAGATGCCTATTGCCGTCTTGCTCGGCTCGTGGTCTTTCCATATAGGCGGGTTAATTAGTTAAGGCTGTGCAATAGTTCTGCTAAAATGCTGTTTTGCTTTCTTAGCACTTTGTTATTGTAGATGGTCTCGGCTTGCTTCACTGTAACGGCTTTCAATTTCTTGCCGTCGTAATAGTGCCAAAGTTGACGGCTTTCTGTTGCGTCGTACCTTAAATAGTAATCAAAAAACTCTGCTCGCGCTCGCTTTATTTCTTGTAGCCTTTCGTACTCTTTTATAGTTTTCTCTTCGGGTTCAAATAAGCTAAAAAACATTAGTACGGTGCCTGTTTTTCGTGTTGCGTGCAAAAAAGCTCCTTTGTTAGTCTCTAGCGCTTTTTTATCGTGCTTTGTCAAGTCCTCTATATAGCTACAGATTTTGTGTTCCGTTGCTTCCTTTAACTGGTCGTAAATTGTCATAAGTCTAGTGTTTAAATTAGATGCGGGCGGGGTCTTGCTCCCTCGCGGCTTCTTAGGCTCCCGCTGTTGGTTTAGTATAAATTACTTTTAATTATTGGTAACATAGAAGAGTTACATGCTTGCTCTAGCTTTCGGATTTTCTCCTCGGCTTCCTTCTTGTAAGCTAAATAAGCCTTAACTTTTTTTACCTCCTTTTTGTAATTTACAAGGGTTTCAAAATCTCTCGTATCATCGTAATTTGTTTCGATGTGCATAGCATCAGATTTCATGCTGTACAGCTCAACTTTTATATCGTGGTTCGCGCTGGCTCCTTTAGTCCATACACTAACCATTATAAGGGCGTAAAGTTTCTTAAATTGCTCGCTATAAGATATTTCAACTCTTGCGTTGTTTTCTTTTACGTGGCTCCTTTCAAAAGTCTTTTTTAGCCTAAAGTTTATGCTTCCGTCTTGGTTGTGAAATTTTGCACCATCAAGATTGATATCAGCAAATTTATTTTTAAGCTTAACGGCTTCTTTGTTGCATCGATTTATTGCTTCCGCCTTCATTTTAAAGATGTTTAAGCGCTTTTCCTCCCTCTTTAGTAGTTCGTATTGCTGTAGCTGTTTGAGTCGCTTATATGCGTCCGTTTGCTTGTCGCGTTTACTTTCTTTGTATTCGATATACTGGGCGCTTATTACTCGGCTCCATTCCTGGCTGTCGTGTACGGCTTCTTTGTCGGCTTCTGTGATTAAATCAAAATTTTGGGTTTTCATAAGTCTAGTATTTAAATGTTAGTTGTGCGGGCGGGTTTCGCTCCCGTGTAGATGGTCTCACCATCCCCGCATATTTTTAAGCTTCTGTAGCTTGTGCTCCTTCGGCTGCTGCTGCAAGTTCTAACGCTCTGTTATACAGATATACTCTAAAATCTTGTAACCCGTCCTCATGGAGCTTAAAAAGCGTTTTTGCCGTGGCTCTCGCTTTAACTTCATTCAGTGTGCCGCTTGGGTCTTGGAAAATGATTGTAGTAAAAGAATTAAAATGCTCTCCTTTTTCAAATTTTCCTCCGCTGTAGGTTGTAGCTATTTTACCTCCGTATCGTTTAGATGTGTTTACCTTCCAGTCATACCCGCAAACGTTTAAAAATTGGCTTTCTACGCTTTTACCGTGGAACCCGTCATGCATCAGCGGTTTTGCTGTTGCTGCTGTTCTTGCTGCTGTTTCTGCTGCTTTCTTTGCTTCTGCTGTTGTTGCTGCTGTTGTTGTTGCTTCTGTTTTCATAAGTCTAGTATTTAAAAATTAGTAAAAAATTAGTTATGCGGTGGGGTCTCGCTCCCCTCGTGGACTGGTTACCATCCGCACGGGTTTTATTTGTCCTTTTCAGCTCTTAAGATATTAACGGCTGCTTGTCTAGCTTTATCTAAAGAATTATAGCTATTTGACAATTCAAAATTTGTAGTTCCGTTTTGTACTACTGTTACAGCGTATAATGTTTTTTCGCTTACTTTACCGTAACTTATTTCAATCGCTGTTTTACTATCTCCATAAATACCGTGTAAACTTGGCGTTATCCAGTTGGCTTTATTGTGTACCTCTTTAAAAGCTTTTACCGCTTCTTCTTTGTTTGTGAGTTCTTGTAGTGTCATAAGTCTAGTATTTAAAAATTAGTTATGCGGGGCGCTCTCGCTGCGCTTGTGGTCTCTCTCCATCCGCATGTTTTTTGTTAGTTAGCCGGTATCCCGTACAAAATTATACATGTTAACGTGCTGCCTATTATAGCAGCTACACCCGCCAATTTTAAAATAATTAATGCGCTGTTGATACTGCTTTTTCTGTTGTTGTCTGCTGTTGTCATAAGTCTAGTATTTAATTGATTTTATAATTTAGTTACGCTCATCATCCCGTTACTCATAGATAAAGAGAAATTTGCTTCTTTAAGCTTGGTTACTACTGCCCCGCAACACGTTACAATGTGTAATGTAGGATTGTTAGCTACATCTCCTACACTTGCCCCGCTTTCGATATGATTTACTTTTATATCTGTACTGTGGTGCTGTGTAATGATGCTTAATGCTGTTGTAAAATCTTTAGTATTCATAAGTCTAGTTATTTAATGTTAGTAGCCGTGGCGGGTCTCGCTCCCGCTTGCAAGTCTTAAACTCTCACACGGCTTTACTAGTACTTACTTATGATTTCAATATGTCAAAGAACGATTAAATTGAGTCCGCTATATATTCGCCCTCTCTAATCTAAATCTCAGCTTAATCTTCTGTTAATCAGCTACTTAACGTTTACCGACCACTTAGAGCGATTGCTTTCGATGGTGTAAATGTAACTAGAAACAACCACATAACAATACTAGGTACCTAAATTTTAACATAATTAGGTGTAATTTTAACATAATTAGATGCCTTTTAGTAGCGTTAATAGTTGCTTTGGAGTCATTAAAAACCTTGTGAGCACCAGTAATGACGGGACTTAACAAAGATTCAATACTATTTGAGATGGCTGTAGTTAATTATTTCTATTTATGAGCTATTTGTTTAATCTTATAGATCAATAAACAGTTAACACGATTGTTTAACTAGCTGCTGTCTGTAGCACGGCTGCATGTACACATGTACGGCTTAAATTTATGCGAGGTTACACACGGGACCAACTAAGGAGGCGTTAATACCTTCACCATTTCGGGGCGATATCGGGGCAAATTTTAAAGATTCCTTATATAGTGGGGTGTTAGGACGTTTTTACTAGTCTATAAGGGACGCGAACCAAAACAGTACCAGTATTAAGGCAATAGTATAAACTAGTTAACGCGCTGAGGGTCAAGGGGTGACGCATAAAAACTCAAAACATTATAACTATTGCCTATTGAAACGACCCCACCCCATAGAATAAATTGATTTTCCTTTTCGCCCGCCCCGCTTCGATCCATATATAGGGTGTCCCACCTTAGTACAGATATCATTTTTCAAAAAGTGTTAGTACAGTATATTTTGAAAGTTGATTGCTTTATTGAGTTCGGTAATGAGGTGTTGTTCTCGTTGGCTTAGTGTTTCCATAGGATCGTCTCCATAGAGGTTAACTATTTGCTGGCAAGTCTTTCTATAGTTGGATATTACTACTAATTGGTCCAGGCGTTTGTTACGTTTCTTTCTGAATATTCTATTGAGCATCGAGTTCTGATTTAGCTATTGTGTATTGTGTTTTAAATTCTTTGTGATTGGCGGCTATTACTTTGGCTGTAATGTGGTTCATTTTAGCTCTGGTAGTATCGGTATCCATGTGTCTATCTAGGAGGCTGATAGCTTCTTTGAGTGTATGGTTTTCTGCTACGTGGAAGATTTCCTCTATGGTAATATCTGGTTCCAGTAGTATTCTATCCAGCACTTTTTGTACGCATAGGTTAGTGATTATCTCTATGCATTGAGCTTTGGTTTTTGGCGAGCTGGACTTGCTTTGGATTTTCACCAGGCTTTCTGTGACGTACTTGTAGTATGCGGATTCAATGTGTTGTTTGATCTCTTCATTCTTGTTTTTCATGCTGTTATAGTTTCTTTTGGTGCAGCAATGTAATAAAATAGTTGCAAATGGTATACTTTGGGGCATAAAAAAAGAGCCTAGTTAGACTAGACTCTTTTCAGTTGAAATTAACCCAAACAAAAACTGATAAATATATGATGTACGAAATATGCGTGGTGTAAAGATAGTGTTTGATTGTTGTAATCCAAGTTTTGCACCGGAATTAAAATGTTAAAGTTAAATTAGTGATTGGTGTATTGGGGTTTCTTATAACGATGGTTTCTGTTCTCACGGTGAAAAATTTGTTATAGTAAAATATATTCTATATTTAACTGGTTGTCAATACATTAATACTCTAAAGTGCTGTTTAAAGATCCCTCCCAGGGTGCTTAAAGTGCCTGGAGAGAGTGATTTATTTATCTTACAACGCTATCAAACGCAACTATTTTGATATATTTACAGCGTGAAAGACAAAGTATATTATCCGGAGATAGAGGTTACTGATTTAGGCGGGAGGTTAAAACGCTTAGAGTCGAGTATAATCCTACTGCGTGAAAACAAAAAGTACGAGTTGGTTGTGAGAGATACCTATAGAGGACTATTGGATTTCAACAACTTCTATAAAAGGATTGAGGTTTTAAGTAGATACTGGGACCCTATGATTTACGAGAAACCTTACGACGGAGATAGAGCTGTTACAGACATATCACTTTCACCATACAAAAAGAACCGAAAAGAAGCTAAGGAGGTATAAATCCAAACCAGAAGCTTTGAGTGAGTGGAGCACAAGATCAAGCAAATTACTTACACAAATAACTAAACGCGGAGTTTGCTAACTGTTAGGGATTTTAAATAAAGTATATGGATGAAAGAATTTTAATTGTAATGCTTGTTATAGCGGTATTCCTTGCCTTGACTATAGCATATTGTTTACCGAAGCTCCTGGAGAGATCTTATAACATACATGATATAAGGCTGGAGATACTGGATAAGTACCCACTGATTTACTCTCACTTACCTCACTATGATTATATGCTATGGACCATGAAGCCGGTCACTGTAGAATACTGGATAAGATGGGTTAAGGAGAGAAACGATATACCATAAGATGAGAGACGATCTAGAAATACTTAAGAAGCATTTTAAAAAGGCGTATAACATTGATATCACTGTAGCAGACATAGAGGCTGTAGATGATTATTATGTAGAAAAGTTCTCGCTTGATTGTCACTTAAGAATGTATTACAACGACTTGACATACATAGATGAATGTAACGAAGATGAGTTTGTCACTAAGGATTGTAATGTAAAGAAGGAGGCTATTATAGAACTGCTAACACCGGTAATAAATGCAAAATAATAAATTAACTGAGATTGATTTAGTGATACCTCAAAGCATGGAAGAAATATACAATTTAGATTTTGACGCACTTCTTATAGATGGTCATGACGAGGCTATAATAGGTTACTGCTCTCTCAGTGAAAGAATAATTTATGATGAGTCTAAGATCATTGAAATCTTAGCTAGAGAAATGAGCGAAGAGGATGCTCTTGAATACTACTACTACAATATAAACGGTGCTTATGTAGGCGATAAGACACCTATATTTTTAACGCCTATTAAAGTAAGTGAAAATGGAGAATAGTGAAACGGGATTTTTTATGGTATTTGTTGAAGGTAGACAGACGCCAACAGTAATGCATCATACTTATGGTGAGGCAGAAAAAGAAGCAAAGCGATTAGCATTAAAGAATCGCGAAAAAGTTTTTGTTCTTAGCTCGGTAAAGTCATTCGTTTTAGATGATGTTAGGGAAGTAGATTGTAGACCAGACTTTGAGCAATTTGACGCTATAGAGACTATGGGTAAAAAAGTGGAATGTGATTGTGAGGCTTGTGAGCAAGCGAGAGAAATAAAAGAAGCACTAACTGACATAGCATTTTACACTAGCACAACTAAATAAAATTACTATGAAAATATTAGCATTAGATCCAGCAACAGTAACCGGATTTTGTTCAGAGATATCGTCGGGCACGTGGAACTTGAAACCTAAATCTTATGAAAGCGCTGGGATGAAACTCATTAAGTTTTATTCATCTATTAATGAGGTAGTTAGAGCTGAGAAAATAACTTTAGTTGTATACGAAAAACCTGGAGGACGTAATTTCAGTGGTATAAGATCTCATAGCAATTTTGAGGGGGTTCTTATGGAGTACTGCCTTAATAACGATATAGACTACAAAGGATACTCAGCTGGAGAAATAAAGAAGTTCGCTACTGGTAAGGGAAACTGTAGTAAGGATGATATGATTGAAGCGTGCGTAAAAACGTACAATTTTACTCCGGTTGATGATAATCATGCGGATGCAGTACACTTATATAATCTGGCTAAATCTGAGTTTCTGGTATGAGTACAAACAACGTAAAACCTTACTACAAAGGTAAGGAATCACTATATAAATTTTCTGAGGATTGGGAGCTTAATACTTACGAGTTTGACTTAATCAAAAGAATTGCAAGGTGCCGACACAAAGGTGAGTTTTTAGAGGATCTTAATAAATCTAAGAAGCTGATTGATTTATACATATTAGAAAAAGGTTCTGAGTTATGATTGCTTTGAAAATATGCGTTGCCCTAATCGCTATAATGTGGTTGTATGAGAAGTTAGAAATAAGTCATAATGAATCCGCACGCTATCACTATTTATGGTATACCTGGAGGGATAAGAGAAAATATTTTAGATGGAAAAAGAAAACTACGCTATAAAAGTTTTAAAAGAGGCGTATATGGATATAGAGCTGACCTTGAAATTTGTAGAGCTAACCGCCTCAGAAGAGGACCTTGTATCAATACACAAGTCTAGGGTTCAAGTGCTTGATGCTTTAGGACAACTGGAGAATCCAGTAGTACAACCATCTAATCCGTCACTTATTCAGAAGATTAGAAACATGCATAAGCTTGAGAGACGTTCGGCTACCGAAATAGCTAACCATTTTGAAATCCCGCCAAAATTGGCTTTTGATATAATCAAAAGCGAAATAAACCAAAAGAGATGAAGTCGGAGCTTGAGATAAGTAATATATGCTGCTCAGCTCTTAAAGAGATCCTACATCATTTTACCTGGTTCAACTACACGCTTGAGGATGGTAAAAAAGTTTACTGTATGCCAACATTAGAATTGTACAAAGGCGATGTGAGCTTTAGAGTAAACAACTGCCCAGTGTGCGGTGAAAGCATAAGGGATATTGAATTAAAAGAATAACCAAAATGAATGTAAGTTTTGATTTTGATGGAACCATTGACCAGGAGCCAGTTAAGAGGCTAGCTGAAAAGTTTATCAAGGCTGGTCATAACGTATGGATAACTACCTCGCGCCAGGCAAAAGGAGGTTTCAAAATCTCACCTAATTTCGATGTAGATAAGATCGCTAAGGAACTTGGGATTGAGAAGAATATAAAATACACTAATTACGAAATGAAGTATCTACACCTAGACGGTTTTGATTTACATTTTGACAATGATGAAAGTGAGGTAGACTTTATAAATAGCTACCCTATAAGCTGCGTAGCATTTGCGTATAAACAACCACCGAATAAAATTTTAAGATAATGGCAACAGCAATAGGAAATAAATTAATAATAGAACTCTTAGAGAAGAAAGAGTCTACAAGTAAGGCGGGACTATACCTTGGTTCTAAATCAAAGGAGCGTCCGGGGAAAGTTTTGAGTAAAGGAAAGAGATGTAGCCTTGAAGTTGATGAGGGTACACTAGTAACTTTGTTTGAGCATGGAGGATCGCCAATAAAATTAGATGGCAAAGATTGTGTTGTAATCCACGAAGAAGGTATCGCATACATAAACTAATGAGCAGTTATAAGCCAGTAAGATATTTACAGCTGGACCTGGAAAGAACTAGACAAGATGGTATTGGAAGGGTTAAGTGGTATACAGCGAAAATCCCTATCTATTCAGTTAAGGATTTTCGCGCTACTGGCAACATTTTATATGAGCTGCCATTAAGTGCAAGATGGGTGTTAGATTATTGCATAGAGATAATGGACTCTCATAACTACATTAGCAATAACGCTTTATTTAAGATGGAGCTATTAAGAAAGCTGGAGGCAATGAACCAGAAGCTATCCAGGAATACAATTAATAAATCATTCAAGTTGCTATGCGACTCAGATCTATTAATTAAATGGGACCGTAGAGGACTATATAGGGTTAATCCTATATTCTGGTATCGAGGCACCTTAGCTGATAGAGAAATAGATGTAAGGGAAGTACTTGAGTTTTCTAGTAAGGATATAACAGAGGACTACAGAAATGATCTTAAGTAGCTGCTATTCATCATTAAAATTTATCACCTTCATATTCTCCATATTGTGAATCATCTCCAGTAACCTTCTTTGTTTAGTGTTTGGATCTTTAATCACTAATGGATTACGCTGCCTAGGGTTTGGCATTTTTTTCTCTCCAGAGAGGTACTGATAAAAAAACCTAACGATGTTAGACGCTTTTTTGCTAAGCTTATATACTTGCCTAGATTTAACAGCGTCCGGTCTCATTACTACAAAATACCCATCATCTAGGAGATACTTTATTTTAGTGTACTGATACTGCCTAGGGAAGCCATTAAATTCCTCCCACGTAAAATAGACTTTAGGGTATAGGTACAGAAGTAGCTCAAGTAGATTTAAGTCAATATCATATTTTTTCTGGATAAACATTCTAACCGGGTGTAGGTACTCAAACATATTGTAATGTTCTTTCACTACCAGTTGCTTTCTAGTGTAATTTTTATCTGAGTGGTCCATAGTTAAATAATATCCAGCATCTACCAACAAATATGTAGTTCGTTCACTTACTGGAGTGCCCTGGCACATTGTTTTTTTTGAAAGTTTTGGTCTACCTTTTTTACGCTTATAGCGCTTTCTGCGATACACCTTTTTATGCTTGTACCACTTGCCGTTACGGTAGTATCTCTTAGTCATAAGCAAATGTAAGACTTGAATATCATAGATAAAAGTGATATATTTGTTTATTGCAATAGATTTAATTTATTGTTAAAAGTTCTCTCTCTTTATGGTTAATGAAAATATTACAAGCACGGCTAGGGAATGGTTTAAGGCAATGCCTAGGTCTATTCAAGTAGGAGTCGTAGTTGTTATACTTTCGGCAACTGTTATGTATGTGATGTTTGGGTTAAAAAACTCAAACGATGAAATCAACCTTGATTTTAATATACGAAAACTAGAACTTAATACCGAGGCTCAGCTAGTTAGGGATAGTATAAATTACGAAAACGCTAAGCGCCTTGAGCTTAGAATGGAAGAAGATTTTGACCGCAAACTAGACGATTACATTCTCATTAATAAGCTGGTTCGTAACGCAGCTAAAGAAATAAGTAACGCTAGTCATGTTACGGTATTCTTAGCTCACCCCATATTGCAAGACCGCATAGAGGTAGGCTTAGAATTTTACACTACTGTAATCTTTACAAGTGACGAAGGAGAAGAGGTGGAGCAAACAGATATCTCTCAAGATTTCCAGCATAGAACCACATTCTTAGGTTACGCCTGGTACTATCAACAAATATTAAAAAACCGTGAGTTTTATATACCTCAAGTAGTTGATGAAAATAGACTCTATTTTGGCAACACTAAGCTTTATATGGATTTCATAAATACAAGGTCCATGAAAGGCTACTTTGTCAAGCGCACTGGAACGGTAATATGTTTCGTAAATGTGAGCTTTGAGGAAGAGTTTGGCTTAACAAATATTTCAGATGTAAAAATGCAAAACCTAGCGCAGCATTTATCTCTAGTGATAAAGGATGAATACATAACAATGAGATAGGAATATGGCAATCAACACTCAAAAGTTTTACGCTAATTATAGAGATGTTTTTGGTAGAATAAAAAACCAGAAAACAGTAGATACTATAGATGCAATTCTCACAAGGGCGGAAATTGAAGGTACAGCTCCAACGCATGTAGCTTACATGTTGGCTACATCGCTACATGAAGCTAGGGATAGGTATAATAAATATGATTTCTACCCAATCATGGAAAGGGGTAGCTATCAATATATAGTTAAGCAGTATTGGTACAATAGCAGAGTAAGGAAATGGCTGGGTAATGATACAATCGACGAAGCGTTTTTGTATCGCGGTAGGGGTTTGGTTCAACTTACTGGAGAAACAAACTACGAACGTTTTAATATTCAAGACGATCCAGATAAAGCACTGGAGCCAGCTTTTGCGGTAGAGATATTATTTACCGGTATGAGGCTAGGAATATTCACGGGTAAAAAATTAAGTGACTATTTAACGCCATTTAAAAAGGATTACATAGGCGCTAGACGTATAATTAACGGTGTAGATAAGGCTGGGCAAATAGCTGACTATGCTAGAAAGTTCGAGTATATAATATCAAAATCACAGTAATATGAAACTAGAAGAAATACCAATAGCAACCGAAATAAACGATAAGGTTTTTTTTCCTGGAACTGACGGAGCTGACGGGAATAAAAGTAAAAGTTACCCGGCTACATTAATCGCGGAATACGCTGGAGGCAGTTCTGGAGGTGGTGGCTCTACTGGCGCACAAACTGGCAGCTCTATAATACTTTCTGGAGGTAATGAATATTACACCCTTACAGCAGAGGATAATGGTAAATATTTTTATCCAGAATTTCCAGAGATTATATTTAGCATAACGGTTGATGAGAGTTTATTGCCAGCTGATTTTGTAGCTCATTTCGTGAATTACCCAGAGAGTAGCAACTTTAATTTTTTCAGAGAGGGAAATACAGATTTAAATTTAAATTACAATCCCGATGCACCTATACATATACATACTCTCGTAAGAAGAGGGGACCGGGATTTTTTCGTGAATATAAATAGTTTACCAGGATTTTAAGATATGGATAAGCAAGATATAAAGAAGGTTATTTATGCAGCGATGGTATTAATACTATTGATTGCTTTTTTGATTAGCTATAGCGACAAATACTCACCAGCTGAGATGATATCAATATTTGTGAGTTCGGGTTCAGTACTCGCGTTCGTATGGCAATGGTTAGAGAAGCGAGAGGTAGTAAATGACTTTGAAAAAGCTGTAGGGATTACGCATAAAACATTTATTAAACAGAAACAATAAAACCAATGGAAGAATTAAAATTATCTGAAAAGGAGATTGAGTTAGTAACAGCTACTAGGACTCGCGAGGAAAACAAGAAGAAATGTGCTGAGGAAATTCAAGAGGTACTTGAAAAGTATTCAGTTCGATTAGCTATAGATCCTACATCGACTATAAGCGAACCAAAGATCATCTTAGCATAACATTATAACAACAGCTTTAATATGCGTCATAAGGATTATTATAAAGATGGTAACATCTCTAAACACGACTTATTTTTTGGAAGTGATGGTGATAATAATAATCGCTCAGCAAACTTTAGTCCTAAGCAACTTTTAGACTATGTTAAAGCTAATGTAAATGGGTTCGAGCAAGACAATAAATTTATTGTTATTGAAGGAGCCTATACGGTACTGCCTGGAAGTGTTGCAAGTGTTGTGAATGACACGGAGATCGATGAAATACTAGATCACCAAATACCAATTTTTAAAATATCGGAGTCTACTAGCTTTGGAGCTATAGACGACATTTCAATAGTAAATGAAGCTGTAGATTACGCCTACTATTTCCTCTTAAATAGAGGTAAAGGAACCATTGGTTTAAATAGCGGTGTAACTCTAGTAGATTCTGATTTTTTTCTAGTTAGAAGAGGTGTTGAGGGTTCAGATATAGTTCATCCGGATTATTCCATTGAGATAGATAGTTTAACGGGCGTTATATCGCTTTTAAAAGACTCAGAGCTTGTTGGTAGTATTCAGATAAGTGTTAATGATGTAAACGGTCTTACAGACGCTTTAAATGGATTAGAGCCTGGGTTTGATAAAAACACTGCTTTCAATAAAAACTTTGGAGATACAGCTGGAACCGTAGTTGAAGGTGATGATCCTAGGTTAGAGAAAGGAGAGGAGGCTCATAGTTGGGGTGACCACTCGCAAGAAGGATACTTAACTCAAGTAAATGAGCAAGATCCGACAGTACCTCAGCACGTAAAAGACATTACATCATTTGATATAATAAGCTGGGACACCGCTTTTGGTTGGGGTGACCACTCGCAAGAAGGATACTTAACTTCATTCGTAGAGACGGACCCTATATTTACAGCATCTCCATCATTCGGGATAACTCAGCCGCAAGTATTCAACTGGGATACAGCATACAACTGGGGTGACCACTCACTAATGGGATACCTCACTTCTGTAGCAGAAGAGAGTGATCCTATTTTTACAGCTTCACCAGCTTTTGAAATAACACAATCTAACATAATAAACTGGGAAGCTTCATATAATTGGGGTGACCATTCTCAAGTAGGGTATCTAACATCGTACACTGAAACAGATCCTATATTTACAGCTTCACCAGCTTTCGATATTACAAGTTTAGCCATAGCCTCATGGCACCAGGCTCACGGTTGGGGTGACCATTCTCAAGTAGGGTACCTAACCTCATTTACCGAAACAGATCCTATATTCGCAGCCTCACCAGCATACGGAATATCTAACATGGATATAACCCACTGGGACTCAGCGTTTAGTAAAAAGGTTAACGCAATATCCGTAACTGGAGATAATAACAAGGTTGTTACTCTTACTAGAGAAGATGGGACAACATTAACCGCAGCGTTTACAGACGTAAGGAATGAGCCAGACGGAGATGAGTATGTAAACAGTTTGAACTGGGACGCTACAGATGGAGTTATAACAGTGGGAAGAACTGGAGGTTTAACCGATATAACTGTAGATATTGACGGTAGGTTTTCACTATTAGGTCACGAGCATACCATATCAAGTATAACAGATTTTCCTACTTTAAACTCATTCTTTACAAATGATGCTGGATATTTAACAGCGCTACCAGATCATAACCACCATAACCTTTATGTTCAGTTAACAACGGCTCAAAGTGTTGCGGGATCGAAAACTTTTACAGATCCTAGTTACTGGGATACTTCTGGAAATACAACTAGAATTAATGGAGGAGAAATAGTTGGTAACAGTCCAGATTTTTTATTTAGACCCTTAAATCAAAACAGTGGTAATGACTTGTTTTTTGGAGCTGTTACTAAAGGAGTAAGGGATTGGGACGATATAACATTTTTTGGATATGGAAACTTCAAGTACAATACTCATGCAATATATCACGAAGGAAACCTAAACCCAGGAAACTATGTTAGTAAGATAGGAACACCTAATCAAACTATAGAAAGTGTTTTAATTAGTCCCGCATTTAAAGGAGGTGATGCATCGGCATATAGTTCTATTAGTTATGTAGGATTGGAGATGTCTAGGGGTACATCTTATATAAGACCAATAAATGACCTCAGTCAAACTTTATACATTGGTGGAGGATCAAAAGACTGGCTTAATATTGCATTTACTTTATCACCTACTGGGTCGTTTATCGTAAATGGAAATAATATTTACCATGAAGGTAACTTAGATGTTTCTAATCTAGTAACTCTTAGCACTGAGCAAACTATAACCGCTACTAAATTATTAACTGCTGAAAGAGCTATAATTGGTAATGCAAGTAATCAATATATAGCAATAAGTGAAAATTCAATAGGAGCGGGTAGCTACTTAGGTTCGGCAAGAAATAATGCAGATGGATCGACTAATTACAGAGCTTATTGGAGTTAT
Organism: Prasiola linearis; assembly: GCA_032356305.1. Taxonomy (NCBI): domain Eukaryota; kingdom Viridiplantae; phylum Chlorophyta; class Trebouxiophyceae; order Prasiolales; family Prasiolaceae; genus Prasiola; species Prasiola linearis. The sequence goes on along the minus strand of JAULKR010085540.1, from coordinate 17,704 downwards.
GATTCATATTTTAATGACGCCACTAGGAAATGGAAAGCAAATAGAACTACTTTAACTAGAAAGTTTAAAGTAGAAATGGGGCATCATATTGGTGCTTTTGAATTTAGTGAATTTACGGGAGATGTTACTCAAGAATGGACTGATGCTGATTGGGTTAAATCACTGACTTTTAATGCTGCCTATTTTAAATATAAAGGGAATGATGTATTTCACCAAGGAAATTTAGATCCCTCTATATATGCACAAAAGACGTATAACGTAGGAACTTATTTAGGAGCAACTTATGTAGCTGGAGGGCAGCAAACTCCAAATTATTTTGGAAGTGGTAAGTTACAGTTAAATATGATTAGAGGTACTGCTCCTGGATTAGATTTGGGAACACCATGGCATGATATTTTATGGTTAAGTAGCTACACTGGCGCTCCAGAAAATAGTCATGCAATTATATTAAATAAAAGCTCTTCTGCTGTTAAAGCTTACATTGCTAAAAGTGCCTTTAATGATACTACATGGAGTACTAAAGTTGAGCTATATCATACAGGTAATTTAGATCCCTCAAGTTTTTCATTAGATAACCATTTACACGACGATAGATATTTAAAGCTTACTGGAGGTGTAATTACTGGGTTAATTGAATTAGAAGGAACAAATTTAACAAGTTATAACAGTAGTAATTCTCAAGGAATTACAAATATTGTAGGTGGTTCTGGTTTTGGTACATTAATGGAAGCCCCTCTATCTGGGCATTTTGTAATAGGACTAAGAGGTAATGACAACAACGACAGCTTTAACATAGTCGCTAAAGTTGGTGACTCTGCCGATTATAATGAGTCTGTATTTAGAGCTTCTCCGACTATACTAACTTATAAAAATCAAGATATCTACCATGAAGGTAATTTAGATCTCAGTACCTTTAGTACATCTACACACCTACACGACGATAGATATTTAAAACTTTCTGGAGGAAATTTAACTGGGGAAGTTAATTCTATTCAATCGTTTATAATAAACAACAATAGTCCCTACATTAGAGGATTTACTAGAAAAACGGATTTTACTAGCTCGTCAGGTGGGTGGGCTAGGGAATTTATAGAGTTCGATAATATTAATGCTTCTACAGAAAGATTTAGAGGAGTTATTTTAGGCGCAGGAGCTGAATATACATATGCTTCTTTAGGATTTGGAGGTTACAATGATGCAGAAACTATAAAGATATATACAGATGGAAAAGTAGTAGTTAAGTCTTTAAATGTAGATACTATTACCGCAAATAATTTTAACGGTAATGGAGCAAGTCTAACTAATGTAAATGCGAAGACTCTAGACGGACTTGATAGCACAGAGTATCTCAGACTCAATTTAAACAACATATTAAAGGGCAAGGTGACTGTAGGATTATCCAGCACATTTAGAAATGCGGGAGTCTATGGATTATATAATCCTAATTTATGGGGACATATATGGTCGATGGGAACAACTTTCTCTATAGCAGAGGATGGTAGTTCAAGCGGTAACCTTTATGGAGCCGCTTACAGATACTCAGCAAATGAATATGGAAGTTCGCACCAGTTTATATGGTGTATAAATGGTTCTCCTAGTATAGCATTGGGTTATAATTTATGGGTAGGAAACAAAGCGGGTATTGGAGTAGAAGATCCCACCGAAAAATTAGAAGTTGATGGGAATGTTAAGGCTAACTCTTATATAGGAGATATTAGTAAGACTCTTTTTAAAGAAAGTTATGCGGGAGATTGGAACACCAAAATCTTAAAAAACGGTATCTATAGATACACTGGAGCTACTAATAGTCCTTTTGGTGGAACACATGCCACTATTATAAATATTGCTGAGCAAGACGGAACTAATTATGGATTTCAGCTAGCTCAAGCGGGTACTTCATCATTAAAATTTAGAAGTAAAGCTACTGGAAATAATACAAGTGAATGGTATGATCTCTACCACAGTGGAAATGACTCTAGGTTTGTAGTATATGAAATGGTAAATACTACAAATGCTGATACACTTGTACGAGATGGTAATTATAGCACTTCTGCTGCTTTTATAGGAAGTCCCTTTAGTGGTACCATTGGTGGTAATCAAGGGATGATTTCTCATAAGAAATGGTCTATAAACGGGAATTATGCCACTCAAGAGTTTAAGAGCATTAATGGAGCTTTTGTACATAAAATAAGAAGAAAAGATAATGGAGTATGGACTCCATGGTACGATATTTACAATAGTGCTAATTTAAATATATCTTTATTTGCGACTTCTGCTCAAGGAGCTAAAGCAGATACAGCATTACAAGAAATTCCTATATCATCTACTCAAGGACCAGGAGTTACAGTAACTAATGAGTCGGACGGATTAAGAGTAGAAGTAAGTACAACTGGAGGAGGTACAGATATTCCTTGGCAATATATAACACCGACTCAAGGAACGGGATCGTTTGGTTATAAAATTAAAGCGGGAAGATTTATAATTAACGCATCTGTAAAACCTACCAGTAAGAATGTTAACGTAACTACTATAGGCACTTTGCCCGCCTCACATAGACCAGATATTAATCTAACGTTTATACCTAATATAATAAATGGTACGGGAACTAATGCAAAAGTAACTTTACAAATAATATCCTCCACGGGCGAAGTAAATATTGTAAATCCAGAATTAGATAAAAACCATACACTAACCGCAGATTTTCCAATAGATACAGATGATTAAAATTAACCACACACATCTATTATATGCTCTTATAGCGGTGCTGTTATTTATGCAACTAGACGGCTGTAGTTATTACAATCGATTTCGAGATAACGTTGTAGAAAGTGAGCGTAGAGAGGAAACGGAATATATCACTACTCAGAAATTAGACAGCGTATTGAAAAACGTTTTATCACAACAGAAAGGTGTTAAGCAAACAATCGTTATACGTGAGGATAAAGTGACACCGGTTGCAAAAGATTATGTTTTAGAGCCTGGAGATAACGCAGTGATTAAGGAAACTAAAAGATACAAAGACACCACCACCTTAGATAATGGTACCATATACAGCGATATAATTGCAGATAGTTTGTACTCTAAAAAATTCACTCTCGCGACAACTGATACGTTAGTAAAGAAAACTGTTTTTGATTTTAAGAAGGTAGTCAAGAGTAATATGTATTATGGCTTAGGAACCACAATCGGACTTGACGGTAGAATTAAGGATATAGAAGCCACACTGAATTATACCCATAAAAACAAATGGCAATTAGAGGTAGGACCGCAATATGATTTAGATGCATTAATTAATCTGCCACCAGAGAAAAGAGCTGGTATGAAATTCAAGATAGGTTTCAGTTTTTGACAATCGCTTGACTAGTAGTTAATAGCCTTATAATTTTGAAGTAGTAAAGTATTAAAGTTTTAATCAACTCTCTATGACACCAGTAAATGAATATATAATTAAAGTAGGAAGTGCTTTTGAGGAAACAGTAAGTCTAGGTGATATCGATTTATATATAGATCCTACTTATGACCAGACAAGACACGCTAAAAGGATGGGGGTAATTACTCACTTACCATCATTAGGTGATAAGTATGATATTGAAGTAGGTGATGAAGTTGTTTTTATACACACAATCCTTTTAAAACAAAGTTACAAGCAATACCAGGAGGACAGTGTTTATCTAGTTGACAGAGAGGAAGGTACATATAGATTGCCTAAAGATTGTATAGTGATGTACAGAAAGCCAGGCGGTCAATGGAATTGTTATGGCAAGTATCTTATGGTTACACCTATAGAGGCAAAAGAAGATGATTACGAGCTGAGAGAAGGATTAGTTTTAACGTCGGCAGCATTTAAGAGTGATGTAGGTTGTAATACTAATGGTTATATACCACAAGAAGGTCATATAAGATATATGAATAACGAGCTTGCTGAACAAGGAGCTGAGATAGGAGATAGAGTATACTTTAGAGATTTTGGTAACTACGAGTATAGAATAGAAGGGGAGACGCTTTTCTGTATGGATAATAACGATGTAGTTGCAATACTACCAGACTAAAAACAATGTATGCCGGAGATAAAAATATATACAACATACGACTATGGAGATATTGTTTTTGATAGAACTGATACCTCACAAAATCCGCTAATGGTAGCTCAAATTTGCATACTACCAGGTAAGCAAATTAAGTATGGTGTTAACGGAGGTATGGGATTTCAGTGGTACTATGAATTTGAACTATCCCAGGAGCGTAACATTGCATTATCGCTATAATGGATAAGAGTAAAGAAAGCATATCGTTTTATAAGGAGACGCTGCCAGATCTAATATCTAAGTTGGAGATAATGGTAGATAACAACTTAGAAATTGTATCTAAAAACATAAACAAGTCTTTGCCGGACTCAAAGCTTAAGCCAGCTTTAGAAAGTAGGAGGCAAGCTATAGAAGATGTATTATGGGCAAGTAGAGAAATTGATTCTTTGCAATATCAACTGGACGATATACCAGCAGATGAGCAAGAGCATTTTTTTGAAGATTCATATTTCAGAAGGATAATCCCTAAACTCATTAAAGAGATAAAGGGTATGGTAGAGAATAACCTAGAGATTGTTGATCGTGAAATTAGTTTACTCATCACAGACGATCAAATAAAAAAGTCACTTGTTTCTAGGCGTATGAGTGCGGAGGATGCTGTTTGGGCAGCAAAGAAAGTAGATGAGTTAGAGCGAGAATTAACTGGGAAAAACAACGAAGCCGAAGCAGAGCGAAGTCTACACTGGACTAAACGCAAAGCTAAACTTAGTTGATACATTATTTAGGATCTGAAATAAAAGAAGAACTCGTACCAGCACGTGTAAAAACTCAGCGCAATAAAGCGAAAGGTTGGAGATACGGGTATGATAGTGAATATGATTTTGTTGTCATTAGTCAAGATGGCACCATAGGTCCTATAGTAGAGATTTCTGGCGTAATAATAGCACTACCAGAAATACCAGAAAAGGAGAAAATCATTAACTGGGACGAGCCAGAGTTTAATCAAAAATGGAAACGAAATCCATTACCTACTGGCTTAAATTCAGATTCACAGTTCGATAAAAGATTCTTAGACTACATCGAGCAAGAATGGTATCGCAGAGAGCACGGTACTTATATCTACATTAAAGGTGAGCTTATATTCATGCCTGGCTCATCATATTTTTTCTATAACTGGGTAAGACTTGATGATGGCTACGGTAGCTTTAGAATAGTACAGAACGAGTTAATGCTTTTTTGGGAGGCGTGTAAAGCAGACCAGAGATGTTACGGAATGATCTATACTAAGAACAGACGTATAGGCTGGTCCAGTATATGTAACGGTCAACTTATTGAGATTGGCACCAGATCCATGAACTCGTTAATGGGTATTATCTCTAAGACTGGAGATGATGCAAAAAGTATGTTTAGTAGGCTAGTAAGAGCTTTCAAAAAACTACCTCCATTTTTTACTCCAGTATGGGATGGAACTACAACACCTAAGACAGAAGTTTTACTCTCGGAGCCTACGAGAAAGAAAGCAGTTAAAACCACAAATAGAACTGAGGGAGATGGATTGGATAGTATTATTAGATACTATCACACAGTTCTTAACTCGATGGATGGTGAACGAGTTAAAGTAAGTGCCATTGATGAAGCTGGTAAATTTCCTAAGCAATGCAATTTCGCTACTTATTGGTCCATCGTAAAAACATCGCATAGGGTAGGAGCACGTATCGTTGGTAAAGCAATGGTAGGTTCTACAGTAAACTCGATGGATAAAGGAGGTCAAGAGTTTAAAGATGTTTACTACAATAGCGATCCGGAAAAAAGAAACAAAAACGGGCAGACTGCTAGCGGCTTATATAAACTATTTATAAGCGCTGAGTACTGTATTGAAGGATATTTTGATGAGTTCGGATTTAGTATAGTAGACGATCCAGAGGAGCCAGTTATAAACGAGTTCGGAACACCAGTAACTATTGGTGCAAATACTTTTCTAGACAATGAGCTTGAGGGTTTAGAAGAAAGTCCAGACGAGTATAATGAGATGTTAAGACAGTTCCCTAGAACTGAAAGTCATGCTTTTAGAGATGCAGCTACAGATTGCCGTTTTGATTTATCTAAACTATACGAGCAACTGGACCACAACGATAAAGAACTTGATAAGGGAGAGGTTCAAAGAGGTAATTTTCACTGGAAAGATGGTATACAAGATAGTGAGGCGGTTTGGTCACCAGATCCTAATGGTAGGTTTTTTCTTTCTTGGCACCCGCCCGCAGAAATCCGTAACGCTTTTGAATGGAAAACGATACACGGTCATTACGCTAGAGCGCCCATAGCTGAGCATATAGGAGCTGGAGGAGTTGACCCATACAACAGAAGTGTAACCGTTAAGAAAGAAGGATCTAAAGGCTCTATACATTTTAGTACAAAGTTCAATTTTGCTGGAGCACCTTGTAATGAGTTTATAGTAGAATACATAGATAGACCCGCAAAGGTAGAATTGTTTTTTGAAGATGTAATCCTGGTTATGAGATACCTCTCTATGCCAATACTTGCAGAGCTTTCAAACGAGAAATTCCTATCACTATTAAAAGATAGGGGTTACCGCCATTTTAGCATGACTCGTCCAGGAGTTAAGTGGAAAGACTTAACGCCAACTGAAAGAGAAATGGGAGGTGCGCCACCTCAAAACAATAAGATTGGAGATGCTCAATTCTATGCAGTAGAAAGCTATATAAATGACCACGTGGGAGTAGCTAGAAACGATACTGTAAGACCCCAGGGAAGCATGGGCAAAATGCCATTTTCAAGAACACTAACGCAATGGAAAGATGTAGACCCGGACAATAGGACAAAGTTCGATGCTTACATCTCAAGCAGTTTATCACTAATAGCAAATAAAAAAATACAAACCACTGCCACCAAAATCATTAAGCGTGTGCTTAAGGTGAGCACTTTCAAAAACAGCGGTATAATATCTCAAATCGATTAAACTATGAAACTTCAAAACAAGTCCTATCCAGATCCTTTCGCAACAGATAAGGAAAAAAGCTCGAATGAATACGCTTTAGTAGCAGCTCAACACATTGCTAGTGAGTGGTTTAATAACGGTATGATTAACGATAATACCGAATTTAGTTCCAGACAAAATAAGATTAAAGAAAACAGATTATTCAGTCGAGGTATGCAGCCGGTTGATGATGATAAGACTTTAATGAGTCGTAATAGTGAAGATCTTAATCACTTAAACTTAGACTGGACCCCTATTAATCTAGGTGGGAAGTTTGTGGATATATCACGTAACAGTGTTAGGGAGGATCTGTTTACTATAGAGATTAACGCAACAGATAAAATAAGTACTCAAGAAAGAAAATCTTATAGTGATGATTTAGCAAAATATATGCTTTCACGTAAGATGTTGGAAAAGGCTAAAGAAACTTTCAATATTGATCTTATGCCTAAAGGTTTCATACCTCAAGACGAGGAGGAACTAGAAATGCATATTGCACTAGAATTTAAACCTAAGACAGAAATATTAGAGGAGCTTCTTATCAAGTATGTAAAGGAGAGTAATGACTGGCACGTTACTAAAGAAATGGTAGACCGTGATATAACTGAAAATGGTTTTGGAGCTGTAAAAATAATTACCGACAAGCTTAATGGTATAGTACCTTCTTATGTAGATATAGAAAATCTCATATACGGCAACGTAACTCAGAAGAATTTTAAGGGTGTAAATTACTTTGGAGAGGTAATGACTAAAACCATAAGTCAATTAATGGTGGAAAGTGAACTAGACGATAAATCATTAAGGAAGATTGCAAAACTTTACAAGGACACTGGAGGTAATGGTAATACGAATATAGATTACTCAACTTGCAGTATGCAAGATATCGTAGATCATAAAGTCAAGGTGATGTTTTTCACATTTGAAACATCTAAAGCAATTACCTACAAGAAGAAATTTAATGAGCACGGTTCTTTTAAAATGGTGCCGCGAGATGATTCTTATAACCCAGCAAAAAGGAGCGATTACCAAAAAACTCAGAAGAGACTAAATACTTGGTATGAAGGATTTTATATCATAGGAAGTAACGAGTTTGTCTACAATTATCGCGAGTCAGAAATACTTGCGAGGGATAAGATGAATAAAGCAATGAGTCCTTTTATTGTGTATGCCTCGGAGATATACCAAAACACTCCAACGGGAATACTAGATAGAATAAAGCCTATTGCTAAAGAGATGCAGCGAGTTCACTTAAAGCTACAGCAGTTAGTAGCAGAATTTAGACCGGACGGTGCTGAGATTGATATCGATATGTTGGCAGAGCTTGAGAGAAAATCTGGAGGTAAATTAACCTGGGAAGATGCTGTAAGTATGTTTAACGCTAAAGGATTGGTACTTACTACAAGAGCACATCTAGGTGAGGACGGTGTTAAAGATAGAGCTGGATTAAGAACTCCGACCAGCGGAGGATCAAATAAAATATCTCAACTTATAGAGGCGTGGTATTTTTATTACAACATGCTTAGGGATATCACTGGAATTAACGCAGCCAGAGACGGAAGCCAGCCAGCAGACTCATTAGTAGGGGTTAACAAACTTCAAATATCTCAAAGTAATCTAGCTACAAAAGGAATAGCTGATGCTTCATTAGAAATCTCTAGAAAAGCCTCAGAGGTGATAAGTACTAGACTGCAAGATATATTCAGATGGGGCGATGATCTCAAGAAAATATATAGCAATGTTGTAGGCTCTCAGAATATAAAATTACTTGAGTCATTAGAGAACAGACACCTCCATGAGTTCGGTTTCACTGTTAGAATTTTACCAACGGAAGATGAGTTACAAAACTTTAGAGAGTCGTTAGCTATATCTCTTCAAGAAGGCAAAATAACCGTTGATGATAAAATGAGAGCGCAGAGGATAGCTAAAAACAATGTAAAACAAGCGGAAGCTTTCCTCACTTATAGGCGTAAGAAAATGGCTAAGGAACAAGAAGAAAGCCAGATGAGATTGCAGCAACAGCAATCCGAAGCCAACACTCAAACAGCTCTACAAGTTGAAGAGGCGAGGAGAAAATCTGAACAGTTTTCAATGCAGTTAGAGGTTCAAAAAGCGCAACAGCTCGCTATTATTGAAGTTATGAAGCAGAACGAAATGAACGAGGTTAACCAAGAGAAGGATGATAGAAAATATGAGGTAGAGATTTTCAAGGAGAGACTGAGGGCAGCGGCTAGAATGGACTCTCAAAATATAGCTGAGGACCGAAAGGATAAAAGACAAAACCTTACAGATACTAACCAGTCTAAAATGATTGACCAGCGCCAAAAAGAAAGCAAAGGTCCTATTGATTTTAAGAAGGAAAATAATAATGAAAGCTTATTTAACATATAAGAATATATCTAGGTCAATAAGTGAAAACTATGGTAGTTTGTATATATCATAGTTTTTACTTATCATTGTTACTATAGCAATAGATAAAACTTATGGAAGTAAAATATAAATTTGATCCTAACGACACCGGACTTGAGACTCAACCTTCACGAGAGGAAGTTGCACCTCAAGCGCCAGAGGCAGTTGTTACTCCAGAGGTTACTCCAGAAGTAACTCCAGAAGATCAAATTGTTACTCCAGAGACAACTCCAGAGGTTACTCCAGAGACAACTCCAGAGGTTACTCCTAATCAATCTAATGACTTAATTAATGATGGATCTGTACTTGAATATCTAAAAAGCAAGGGTCTAAATGTTAATAGTTTTGACGATCTAACTAAGCCTCAGCAAACAGAGAAATCATACAATGCTGAGACAACAAACTTTTTGAAGTTTGTAGAAGATACTGGTCAAGGACTTGCGGAATGGAATAAGTTAAATGAAGATTTTGACTCTAAAACAGATTTCGATATTGCTTACTCTAAGATAGCTCAAGAGCATGAGGGAGTTCAATTAACGCAGTCGCAAAAAGAAATTTTACTAGCGGAAAAGCTAGGAGTCTCAAGGGATGATCTAGAGGAGCTAGAAGAAAATGAGGTTTTAAAATTAACTCTATATGCCAACAAAGCAAGAAAGGAATTTAAAGCCGAAGCAGAAAAATACAGAAGTCCTCAAGCTCCAGCAGTGGAGGGTGATGAGGAGCTAGTAAACGTAAACGGTCAAGCGATGAGCAAAGCCGAGTACGATAGAGAAAGAAATCAATATTTAAGGTTGCGTGGTGAAGCGGTTAGCTCACTCGACAAAGCAAGCTTTACCATTGAAATAGATGGCAGAAACGGGAAAGAAAATGTAACCTATGGTTACGACTACACTCAAGACGATAAAGCGGATATGCTTAGCGTTACAGAGAGCGTGGATCAAATCTTTCCAAAATTTGTTGAGAATGGTAATTTTAATCACAAGAACTTCAACGAAGGAATGTGGTGGTCATTACCGAGCAATAGGGAAAAGGCAATTAACAGAATTGTACAACAAGCTAGGAGTGAAGGAATTGATAGCGTTATGAAGCAAGAGCGCAATATTGATTTCAACACCAACACCAGGGACTCACAAAACAGAGTTAAAGCTGGTTATAGCGAGATTGGGCAAGATGTACCGAATAGTGTATCACGAATCAAATACACACTTTAAAACGGAAATAGATGCCAAGTAACGCAACTCCAGGAGTAGATATCTCTCCTTCTGGTCAACTAAGATCATCGTACAATTTCATCTCGGATTACGATTACGCAATCCAGTACGAGCCTAACAAGATGATGAAAATACACCCACGTTACGGGAATGGATTAATCACTGGATTTATCCAAGCAGTAGCGGAAGAGAAGCCGTACAATTCTGACCAAGTACTACACACTGAGCAGAAGCGTTTAATGCAACAATTACGTGGCGTTACTAGAGCTGGTGATGTATTCACAACTAACGGAGGTGAGAACCATAACTTACGTGTAAACGATACTGTTATCCTATCGGATGGAACTGTAGAGTCTCAAGGTATTGTAAGCGTAGTAAACGACAACACTAGCTTCACGCTATTAAACAAGTCTACAAACGCATGGACCGCTGGACCATTTACTGCTAACTGCTTTTCAAATGAGTGGGGTAAAGGTGAACCAGGTTTTACTCAAGGTAAAACACGTGATTACGATACATACTACAACTATACTCACATAATCAAAGAGTACTATGATGTATCTGAATCTGACATGGCGCACTCACAATGGCTACAAACGCCAGAAGGTAAAGACGTATGGCACACACACGAACTTAACAGAACAAGAGCCGAGTTCCAGAACAAAATGGAACTAACTCACCTCTTTAACGAGAGAGCTGAGGCTGGATCTGACGCAGCTAACGCGGGTAAAGGAGGACTCGATGGCGTTATTCCAGTGGTAAAGAGACGAGGAATCGTAGGTACTGGAGAGTTAAACAGTCTTGATTACATCGATAGTGTTACTAAGCGTATTAGACGCGAAGGTGGAGCTAGTGTTTATACTGGATGGGCAGACCAAAGCCAGCGTATAGCAATCTCTAACGCTCTAGGAGCTGTTAACCAGTACACTGATACTGGAGCTAACTACGGTGTTTTCGGAAACGACAAAGACCTTGCGCTTCACTTAGATTTCCACTCATTCACTCGTAACGGTATTACGTTTCACATGACTGACTGGAAACTATTGAACGACCCGACTCTATTAGGAGGTGGAAACTTTGAGCAGACAAACATTAGTTCACTTTTCATTCCAGCTGGAGAGAAAAAGATCAACGATGATACTGGAGCTGGAGGTTACTCACCGTATATCAATGTTCGTTACCGTAAGCAAGGTAATGTAAACAGATACATGAGAACTAAGATTTTCGGACTACCAGGAACAGAAATCCGCGAGGATAAAATGGAGATCCAGTATATCTCAGAAATGACTAACCAAGTGGTTGGTGCTAATGAGTATGTACTGATTAACAGAGGATAATCAACAATAGAAGAGGAGATGGGTAAAACTGTCTCCTCTTTTTTATAATACCATTACAATGAAAGGAAAAGCAATTAAGTACGTATTAAAAAACAATTATAAACCCGCTGCCTGGCAGTTGCCAATGACTAATGAGTTCCAGGATAGAGATGGAAACGGGTTAAGAAAAATTGTCTATATCAAAGGAGGCAAATCAAAATGGGCAGAGGACTACCCAAATTTAAAAGAACTTACCAAAGAAGATCACTGGTTTGAAAGAGGAAGCTTATTTGTTGATGAGACTGACGCTTTACTTAGAGACATCATAGATAATCACACACGTTACGGTGTGGATTTTATAATGGACGATCCAGAGGCAGAGGCTAAGATACGCCTACGTAAGTTCAAGGCAAAAGAACGTGTAAACACTGAGCTTGCTGGACTACAAGATTACAGCGCTTTAGCTGATGCACTTTCATATCGTTACGAAGTTACAGCTAACTGGAGTGATGCAGAAAAAGAATTAAAGTGTTACGAGGAAGCAGAAAAAGATCCAGAGCGTGTATTAAAAGCTATGGAGAATCCAATGACTAATGTGAAGTACCTAGTAAGCCTTGCGCTATCTAAAGGTATCATAGCAGTTAACGGAAATAGAACAGCTGTAATATGGACTAAAAACGGTGATGAGATTGTTCCATTACCAGCTGGCAAATTAGCTCAAGATGTTTTACCAGAGTTTTTATTCGCACCAAAAGGAGAGGCTACATTTAACGCTATAGCGAAGATGGTAGACGGAGGTAAAGCTCCTACAGAGAGTCCAGAGCCACTAAAAGCTAAAACAGCTAAGAGACCAGCTAAAAAGAATTAATAGCAAACTGATTGTTCTATTCGGAACCATTTGTTTTTCCCTTGCTCGAAATCCCTACCTCCCAGTAGGGATTTCTTATTATAGAGTAAATTGATTATATTTGTTTAAACAATAGATTTTAGCTATGATTAATAGAATTTTCAATGCCGTTCGCTTTATTGCCAATAAGGAATTGAAAGGTAATATTAGTCCCGAAGAGTTTGACACCGCCCTATGGACGGCTGTTCAGATGAGATATGAAGAATATTTTTTTGAACTCAACAAATGGCTAAACAAGCAAAATAGAGGACTTAGCAATCACAATTTTGCAGACCTACCAGAACTTTATCGCGAGAAAATTAGGCACTACTTAAGCGAGGCTGAGCTGAATTACACATCACTAGGATTTAATGTACCAAAGGACCTAAGATATATTGATGGTGTATTTTATGGGAGTAGAAGAGTAAGACCTATATCAAACTCTACATCACTCTATTCAATACTTGCCTATCCAGATACAGCTCCGGATCTCAACTACCCAGTCTACTTACAAAATGGAGATTACCTTGATGTATATCCGGTAGAGCTTACAGATGGATTGAAAATGGTTTATTTAAGAAATCCTAAAAAGCCAAAATGGACTTATCAAATTTTCAACAACAACCCGCTTTTCGATAATACAGCTCCAGATTTTCAAGACGTAGATATTCACGATAGCGACGAAGAAAACATTTTAAAAAAGGTGTTAAAGCAAGTAGGAATAAACCTTAAGGACGAGCAACTAGCAAACTATATAGCGAGCGAAGAGAGAGCTGACTTTACTAATGAGAACACTATATAATGGCTACAATAGAGTATTATCAAGACGAGGACAAGTACGGAGCTTATCAATACGTTAGTGTTAGAGAGATTATTGACGGTTTAATCCTGGAGATCCAAGGAGACCCCGATCATTATCTTTTTGGCTTAGACCATTCGATTCTTTTAAAACACGCTTTTAATGGCGTTAAGGAATTAAATTTTAAAGGACAAGGTAGGAGAGCTGGTTTAGAGTTGACTATTGGAGACGATCTAAAATACATATTGCCACAAGATTATGTGGACTATCTACGTGTGAGTCTTGTAGATAATAGTGGTTACGTTGTACCATTAGATTACAACAGTAAAATAAATACCAGTAAATCATATATCCAAGATCATAACTACGATATAGTTTTTGACAGTGACGGCTACGCTATAGAAGTGGATGGTCATAATGCTGAGTCTACACCGTATCAAACTTACACTGTAGGTTCTACAGATGTTAGAGGTGATATATGTTACAGTGGTAGTGTAAATATTGACACGAGTAAGCTTAGTAAAAATGGCGAGTTTAAAATCGATGATGATCTAGGTATCGTATACTTTTCAAGCGAGCTATATGGAGCTAACATATTAATAGAGTACATATCTGATGGATTAGAGGCTAAAAATCTGAACCAAGAAACTGTAAAAGTTCACAAGTACGCTAGAACAGCAATAGAAGATTATACTTATGCTGAGTCAATAGCTAGACGTAGAAGCGTGCCAGCTAATGAGAAGCTTAGAGCCAGGAACAAATACAAAACCTCTCTACATGAGGCTACTGTTTTCGGAATGAAAATAGATCCAGTGAGAATAAATAGAGCATGGAGGTCCGCATTTAAACCAGTGAAAATATAATGACATTATTTAAAAAATTATTTTCTGGTTCTAAGATGAACAAGGATATAGACGAGCGCATGTTGCCGGATGGTGAAATGCGTAATGCTGTTAATATCCGCGTTGCTAATAGTGAAGGTTCTGATATTGGAGCTATAGAGAATACTTTAGGTAACAAGAAGATTACTAATTTAGATATAGGTAGAGCTGTACATACTGTAGGTGGTGGAGTAAATGAATTTGACAGTAAAATATACTGGCTAGTTGTATCTGAAAAAGGGAGTTACATTTTAGAGTATGATAAGACTACTGATATTGTATCCTATGTACTAAGTGATACTAGACCTATTGAAGATAATATCCTTGCGTTCAATAAGGACAATATTATTACTGGTTTCGCTGTACTGATTGACACCGACAACAATAGAGAGTTTATAGCTTATACAGACAATAATAAAGGACCTAGATTAATAAACATTATTCGCGCAAAGTCATTTCAAGAAAATGGTTTTGAGGAAGAAGATATAAGCTTAATTAAGGCACCGCCACTTTACGCTCCTACAACTATATTTTCTGGAGCAAACGATAGTACGTTAGAAAACAACTTACGAGAGAAGTTTATACATTTTGGTTATAGATACAAATTTCTAGACGATGAGTATAGTGCGTTCTCGCCATTCTCACAAGCATCATTCAGACCGGAAAATTTTAGGTTTGATTTTAGTACGGGTACTAACGAGTCGATGGTAAATAAATTTCGCCAGGTTGAAATAAGTTTTAACACTGGTAACCGTAGGGTTAAACAAGTGGACTTGCTCTTTAAAGAAAGTTCAAGTAGCTCAGTTTTTTTAGTCGAGCAATTTATTAAAGCGGATAAAGGATGGAGCGATAATGAAGTTGTATCTGAGATATTTTCTAACAATAAAATATTCAAGGTCCTAGAAGAGAGACAGCTATTTAGATTGTACGATGCAGTACCATTGACAGCTAAAGCATTGGAAATAATAGGCAATCAAATTGTTTTCGGAAACTACAAGGAGAACTACAACTTGATAGATGAGAATGACAATAATATATCTATCAATTTAAAAGCTTCTATCAACACGGAAACTGTAGCATTAGGTACGCCAACGCCTACACTAAAATCAAATAGAGATTTAGAAACCGGTATTGTTTATGGAGACGGACAAGGTAGATTAACGAGTGTATTAACCAGTTCTGGTAACACCGTTTACATACCTAACCAAAACAGCATATTAAAAAATAAGCTTGAGATTTTAGTTCAACACAAAGCTCCAGCCTGGGCAAAGTTTTATAGGTTCTTTGTGAAGCAAACTAAAACAGATTACGATACTATTGTTCCAGTAACCTTTTATGAGGATGGAGTTTACAGATGGATTAAGCTCGAAGGAGATGATAAGAACAAAGTTAACGAGGGTGATTTTCTAGTAGTCAAAGCGGGATCAACTGGGTTAATTCAAGGCTTAGTATACACTAAGGTTATTGAGATTAAACTACAACCTAAAAACTTTCTAGATGAAGAGGCTGAGGGTACTAACCAGGTCCCAGGTTTATACTTTAAGACTAAGCCAACCAACTACGATTTATCGGTTGATGATTTACAAGTTTACGAGTTTAACGGTTATGATAACACGAAGCCAGGTTATTCAAATCCTATTCGAGATGAAATAGATGTTATTGAGCCTCCGGTATATTATGGTTCTGGAGGACTAAATGACCTAACTAAATCTGGCAGCTTCACCTCAAATACGGATACTAGATTTCATGTAGAAATATTTAGTGTAACTGGAGCAGCTGACACTTACCGATGGAGAAAGCAAGGTGAGGATTGGAACGACAATGGAGGCGCTGGATTCACTATAACGAACTCAAATCAATTACTTAGTGACGGTGTATCCATTGCTTTCGGAGCTACTACTGGTCACACGGTAGGTGATAGATGGGTGGTAAGCGCTAAGCATAGAAGAGATGATGGTCTCGGAACTGATGAAAACAACAGAGCTTATGCTCAGTTCAAGGGATTGCCTAGTAATGGTAACATAAATGAAGATGATAGGATTTTTGGAGGAGCTGAGATTTATATCTACTTAAAAGAAAAAGGTGGTGATGCTGGAGGAACTACAGAGGAAACATTTATATCTAGTGGGGAATATGCTAACATAGAGGAATGGTGGCACGAGGATAATATCGCGGACCAACTAGGATACCCGGAGCATAATATATGGTTTAGGAGAGGAAGAGTTGAGCCAGATGATAACGCTAAGAAGTTTATTCAAGATCCGACTGGAGACATGACATTAATCATGCGCTCAATAGGTAATGAGACTGGAGCATCATCTAGAGTTAAATTGTATTTCACACTAAAAATAACGCAGTCCGAAAATGAGATTAAGGTTTTATTTGAGACAAAACCTAAAGACACTAATACAGACATATTCTATGAGCATCACCAGACTTATGATATTGTAAATGGTTTACACCAGGGCGTTAATAGTTCTGATATAAACCAAACAAATTCTAACGCTGCTAGAATTGAGCTTGATCTTTACAATGCATTTTGCTGGGGTAACGGATGGGAGAGTTATAAGATTAAGGACAGCTTTGTAGCTAATAACATAGCTATTGATACGCGAGCACTTTTAAACTTGCCAACCTATCAAGAAAATGTACGTATCGCTTCAAAAACTTGGAGTGAGGTATACGAGCAGAGCACTAATTATAATGGACTTAACGAGTTTAACTTATTCACAAACAATTCATTAGACTTGGATGATGCGAAAGGATCTATACAGAAGCTTTATAATCGCGAGAATAATCTATTAGTTTTTCAAGAACGTAGAACAAGTTTAGTTCCTTATAGAAAAAACATATTTTTCGATGCAGAGGGTAATAGTAATGTAACCCAAACGGATGCTGTTTTCGGAACCTCAAGACCGTATGCTGGAGGTTTTGGTATAGGAAAGGTGCCAGAAACATTTGCTGAGTACCAGGGAAGAATTTATCACGCAGATCCGTATAACGGATGCTATTTAAGATTAAGCGTTGATGGATATACCCCTATAAGTAATTATGGTATGCGTACATTTTTTAGGGACATACTTAGGGGAGCTAATAACAGTAAGCTTCTAAGTGGTATAGACCCTTACAATGAGCAATATATAACCAATGTGCCTCCAGCGCCAAAGCCGGTTTTAAATATAAAT
>JAULKR010085429.1:0-10839 GCA_032356305.1 Prasiola linearis | reverse complement strand
AACCTGAGCGGTCACGTAGGCGACCGACGACTGCGTCGGCGAGTCCACCGAACGTGTGGCGCCGAGCTGCCGGCGCCAGGCTGTCGTACCACGCCGCCGCCGCTGCATCGAGCGCGTCGTCTGGAGACGCACCGTCGGCAGGCCAGCCGAGTCGTTCCAGGACGAGCGCTGCGGCGTCAGCGCCGGAGAGCGGAGGCGCCCATCCGGCGACCGTCTCGGCGACTTTGCCCACGTCCTGAACGAAGACGTTCTGGGCGACCGGCAGCCAGCCTGTCCACGGACCGGCTGTCTGAGGGATTGTGTGCGCGACGCCGTCGAGGTACCGTTCCTCGACCGTCCCGGCACTTCGGATGGCGCCGAAGAGAGCAGTCGCAGTGGGGCCGAAATCGCCGCTTTCGAGACGTGCGAACGTCGCGCCCGGGAGTGCTTCGAGCCAGTTGTGGAAGGCGTGGTCGATGGCATCGGCCGTCTCAGGGACCGCTGCGGCAGATCCGAAGACCTCAGTGTAGAGCCGTTTGAGGAGTGGTAGCGGCGAGGCGCGCCACGCGTCCACGGTCCGCTTGGCGTCGCGGAAGGCGACCAGATATTCGGTGCGTTGCTTCTTGGTCTTCCAGGCCCGGAAGGGCGCCATCTGCCATGCCTGTGCGAGCGTGGTCATGAATCGCTTTACCACGTCGTCCGATGACGCGCGCGTGACCGTCTCGAGGAGCGCGTCGGCCGGGCCGTCGTAGGTGTGCTGCTTGGCTGCGGCCGGGAGCGCGTCACGCCAGCCGGCGACAATCATTTCGAACTCGGCGCTCCCGCCGATGGCGCTACCGAATACCTCGAATGCGACATCCCGCAAGACGGCTTCGGCGTAATCGTCAGCGAAGCGGTCTGCGGCGCGGACGGTCGCCTCCAGGCGCTTGGCAAAGGCTGGGGTGTCGTCGGGCTGGTTGAGGACATCGAGGCCAAACGCATCGGGAAGGTCGACTGTCAGGAGTGTGCGTGCGGACGGGTCATCTCGCCGACCTTTATAGCTGTCCAGCGTGGAGAAGAGTGCCTGCACGCCGTCGTCGTCGCGCGCGTTCTTGCGCGTGAGGTCAGGCAGCACGGCGTACCACTCAGCCAGACGTGCGCCGGGGTCAGCCCACGGCCCGAGCGAACGCTCGACGGGCGGCAGCTTGCGCCGGCTAATCACTTCCTCGACGACGCCGAGCAGAGCCCGCTCTCCAGGCGTGATCGCCTGATGAACGAGTGCGCTCCCGCTTGACCGGAACGCCTTGAGCAGTGCTTCACCCGAGAGAGGGACTTGGTGGTCGCGACGGTCGCGCAGTTCGAAACCGTCGCGGTGGACGGCCACGAAGGCGCCGAGCACGACCTCGGCGGCCGGTGCCGACAGACCGAACGGCGGGTGGTAGAGCAGCGGCAGCACGCGGTCGACCTTGCGCACCTTGCGTCCGGTGCCGTCGGCGAGCAGAGTCTCGCGGAGCATCGTCCAAACAGCGTCTGCGGGCGCGTCGTCCGGCGGAGCGATGACGGCGCCGAACCACTCGTTGCCCTTCATCTCCTGTTGGGCGAACATCTCGTTTGGCTTGAGGAGCCCTTGAAGGACGGCGTCAACGGCGCTAGTACCGGCGATGGAGAAAGGCACCGGCTGGAGCATCCGGTCCACGGCGGCATCGCGGTACTGCTTGTGCTTGGACGAGTTGGTGGCTGGGTACTCCTGAACCACGTCGCTGCCGATGACCGGCGTGTCGGGGAAGACGCGGGCGACGCGGGCGTCGAGGAAGCGGCCGAGTGCGCGGCGCCGGAGCGGTTCGGGGTGCGCCTGACCGTCGGCGAACCACTGGAACTGGCTTGGGTCGTATGCGCGGTCGAGCGCCGCGCCGAGTGCCTCGCGATACTGCTGCACCATCTGGGCGGCCTCGTTGACTGCGTTCTCATCGGCCCGCACCTTAGGGTCGTCGAGCATGGCCCGGGCGGCAGCCACGTTAAGAGCGAGGTCGCGGAGCGGCGTCGGCGCCTCGGCGACGGCCGCGATCACAGTCTGGGACTCCGTCGCCTGACGCAGCGCAGCGGTCAGGCGCTCGCGTTCGGCCTCATCCTCGTAGAGCCCGTAGAGCACGACGAGGTTGCCCTTGTAGTCTTTGAAGTCGCCTTTGTCGTACAAGCGCGCGAAGCGGTCCGACCACTCGCCGATGACAGCCTTCTCGGTTCCGGGCACAACCACGGCGGCAGCGACGCGGCGGTTGGTATGGACGCGGTCGTTGTAGTCCGTCGGGGTGTACGGCTGCGGGGGCTGAGTGAACTGGATCATGCTCAGCAACTCGTCGCCGTCGAGCGTGCCGATCTCTCGTCTCTTCTCCGCGAGCAGGGTATCCGTCGTCGTGCCACCGGCGCTGCGGAAGCTATAGATCTTGGTGCTCCGGTTCTGGCGGAGCGCGCCCTGTGCGGCGAGTACCTGGAGGAGGGCGTCGAGGTCGTCGTGCGTTTCGGGCGGGACGTGGAGCGCCCACCGGAGCGTGGCCGGCGTTGCCTGCAAGCGCGGATCGCCGAAGAGCGTGACCAGGGCAACGGTCTTGAGCACGCGTTCGGCGAGCGGGTCGTCGGTGCGGAGCACAGCACGCGCGGCGCGGTACTCGGCGAGGGCGCTGCCGGCGCGACCGGCCGCTGCGGCACCGCCCTCAGCGGGCGCCACGAAGTAATCGAACAGGTCGGCGAGCGTGAGCAGGGAGAGCCGGCCGTCTTGTCGCTCGGCAACGTGCTGGCGGATGAACGCATCGGCACCGCCGGGCTCGCCGGGGGCGAGGAAGCGGAACATGGTGCGCGTGTTCTGGCCGACGTCGTCGCTCAGACCGGGCAGCGCGAGCGTGGCCGTCGGGTGAAGCGGGTAGGTCCCCTCTACGACTGTCTGCTGGACCCACTCGGTCGGGGCGTCGCCGTACCACGCTGCGGCGCGGCCTGCCCACTGCTCTTCGCTCGCCGTCGCGCGCAGGCGGTCGAGCACGACGCGGCGTGAGTCTGGATCGACGTCGGGCGGGACGATGAACGCGCCGGCCATCATCTCCTCGGCCTCTCGAAACTCGGCGGAGGCGCGCAGACGGTATGTCTTGTCGATGCGGCCCTCCATCTTCTTCATCTCGGCCCGACCCTCTTCGCCCGATCCGTAGTCGTCGAGCGCACGGTGCGCCGCGAACACGAGCAGCACGTCGGCGCCGGGGCGGTTGCGGGCGAACTCCATAAACGTCTGCACCGCGGCGACAGCCGTGCCGGCGCGCCCGGTCGCGGCATCGCTCAGGAAGAAGCCGAACTCGTCGAACAGCACAGCGATGCCTCGATAGCCGTTCTTCTGGAGGAAGCCGACCGTCTGCACGACGGTGTCTTCGAGCGAGACGCGCGGCGCTTGGTACGGCGCCCCAGTAACGACCTCAAACAGGCGGCCGAAGCGCGCTAGCGCCTCGCCGTCGTGCCCTTCAATCTCACGGCGTAGCCGCGGAAGACTCGAACCGTCGGCAGCCAGGCGTTCATCGAGCGTGGCGACAAACTCGGGCCGATCCGCTTGCCAGGTATCCAGGATATCGAGCGCTCCTGCGAACTCGGTCGGGAAACGGTAGTCCAGGCCTGCCCCGGCGAGCGCGTCGCGGAGCGCGTTCAGCACCGCGCGGTCATACTCGCGGTCAGCGTAGTCCGGCACTACAACGAGATAGCCGTAGCCAGCGGCGTCAGCGGTCTCCAGTTTCTGCGCGGTCTCGATCTCGCGGCCTAAGCCATCGTCGTAGCGGTCGTCGTCCTTGCGGACCCGGCCGAGCAGCCGCTCCAGGCGCGGGTCGTCTAGGCGCAAGCCGAGCAGACTCGCAAGTACGAGGAGCAGGTACGACTTGCCCGTTCCGTAGGAGCCGGTCAGGAAGTGGACGTGCTTCGGTGACGCTGCGTGCGTGCCGCGCAAGACGCCTAGCAGCGCTTCGCGGCCGTACTGCGTCGGTAGGAAGCGGTCGAGGTACTCGGCATGGCGCTCGGCGTCCTGCGTCCACAGGCTGCCGCGGAGTTGAACGGCGCTTGTGAGTACAGGGGCGACGGCGACGGTGGACGCGAGCGGCGTCGTACGGAGGTCGATGGACATGCGGGCTAGGGAATCCAGCGGAGCAGGCGACCAGGTTCGGGCGAACCGTCGAATGCTCGGGCGAGGCGGTCGAGAAAGAGTGGGCTGCGTAGCAGCAGTATGCGAGGCGCCGGCGGTGCCTCTGTGCACGCGAGCGCGCGCCAAGCGTCCTCCAGTTTGAGGGAGGCAAGCGGACTCCACAGCGCCTCGCTGCCCAGCACGAGCACGGGCGCCACGCGGTCGGGTGCCTCGGTCCGCGTCACCACGTCTGCAGCGAGCAGTGCGTCCAGGTTGGCCGGACTGACGGTGTCAAGCAGATCAATCGTTTCCAGTTCAGGGAGAGCCGCAGCGAACGCAATGCGGGCTGCCGAGTCGTCTGGAGCGTAGACAGCGGCGACGGGGTAGCGACGCAGACGCTCGACAAGTGCTGGCACTGCGGCAGCCGGGGAGGCATCTCCGCTCATGCCTCGTCGTAGTAGGCACGTAGCAGATCAAGCGGATCGGCGTCGCGTTGTAAGAAGCCGATGTCCTGAAGGTCAGCCGTTTGCGTGAAGTCGAGCACACCACGCGCGCGGAGTGGGCGGACCCAGTCGGCGAACCCGTCGCGGTCGGTGTAGAGGTGGAGCGCACGGCCGACGCCGCCAGGGCCGAGGACGGTGTCGAGGCTTATCGAGAGCGCCGCCGGCGCGGTACGGTCGCGGTGAGTGTACAGTCCGTAGGCGAGCACGAGTGGGTCGAGGTGCGCTGGCGCGGCGCGGACGTAGCGCGTGCCGCCGGGCAGGTCGAGCGCCGAGAGCAGCCGCAGGCCGCCGAGAGCGTCGGGCTCGGTGAGCGCGCGGATATAGCGCCCGAAGTCGGTGCGGGCGTTGTCGACGCTCCGGCTCTGGACCTCTGGCCGCGCGAGCAGGGCGTGCTCGGCCTCGTCGGCGATGAACGCGGGCGCGTGCGGTAGCACCGCATGCGTCATCTCATACCAGACGGTCGCGTCTCGGGTGCAGGCGATCTCCATCTGGAGCACAGCCCACGTGCCGGCGTCCTGCCATCCCGAGTCGTTCTCGGCAACGACCTCGCCGAGCGGCGTCGGGCTGCCGCTAGACTTGTCGTAGAGTCCGAGACGGGTCAGGTAGTTCAGGTAGCCGTCGACCTTGTTCTTGCCGTAGGGCAACTGCTCGCGCCGTTCAGCCGACGACAACCCTGGCTCGCGGACGATTGCGCGATGAGCAGCGGATAGCGCTCCTCGGTCGAAAGGGAATGTTTGGTCCCACCCTACACTCATGCGAATCGTCTGTCAGTGAGGCACCTATGTGGTGCTGAAGCTAATCGACCAAGGCGTAGCAATCTTAACCCCTAGAGATGACAGATGGAGCAGCCAGCGCTGTCGTCTTCCGCATCGCGTACTTCGTCGAAGAACTGCTCGAGCAGGGTCAGGTTAGGACGCTTCGCCTTGATACGGTTGGAGCGCTCAATAACCTTGCGTTTGATGTCGGCGACGCGCTCTGGCGCCGCTAGCTCTTCCAGACTCTCGGCATCGCTCCACGTGAACCGCTCAGACTCGCCAATCTTCTCGTAGGCCTTTGCCTTCTCGAAGAGGTCAGGATGATTCTCCATCAGCCCGACCCACTCGCTCTTGCGCTGGTAGAAACAGAAGTAACAGCCGCTTCGGCTCCTCCAACTGTAGTACTCGGGAGCGCCGACACCACTTTCGGTAAGGATGCGGTAGACATCGTCTTTGACGATCCCGTCTTCCTTGAAGGGAAAGACTGCTTTGATGTTGGACTTCGTCGAGATGTAGCCCTCGCGGTCCTCGTCAGCCCGGATGCCGACATAGCTGATCACAGGCTCGTCCCCGATGTATTTCTCGTAAGGCTCTAGCTTGAGCTTGCGTGTGCACCACCGCATCTGAGACGACGGAAGCAGCCCGCCGAACATCTGGAGATGGTGATCGAACGGAGTCTCGCCAGGAGGCGACTCTGCAGACAGCCGCGTGATGGGGCGTCCGAGATAGGCTTCGAGAAGCCCGAGGTAGTCGTAGGTCTCCTCAAGCTCAGTTCCCGTGTCGCAGAAGACATACTCCGCCCCTTTTAGTGGAGGGCGGTCCGGAAGTCCGCTCTTACCTAGGATCCGCCTCCACCGGGCCGGGTCGTGTAGATAGATCGCGAGGGCTGACGAGTCTTTCCCGCCACTGAAAGCGACGATATGGCGGGTTTCACTCATGAGTTAGCTGGTCGGTGGTGGTCGTACGAACTAGTTCTCGTTCGCGTAGCAAGTCTGACGTGAGTTTACTCAGCGCCGCAATCTTCGCATCGGCATGGACTTCAGACGCGCCGATCATGTCTGAAACTTGGTCGTAGAGCATCTGAATGATGCTACCGTCTTCGGGGTGAATATGGATCACGCCCCCTTGGTCCTCCTCGTAGAGCGTTTTGACGAGCACGCGGACGCTGCGCACGCTCTGAGCCGGGCTCACGCTGCCTGGACCACTGTGGTCCATCGCCGACTCAGAGCGAGAGGCCATGTCGAGCGCGAGCGGCTCGAGATCGCTGAACGCCCGTGCCATGTCGAGTAAGGCAATGCTGAACCGCCCGGCATCCTCGTCACCCCACTGCGCCGGCGGCAGCTTGGTGAGAAGCGCCGCGAGCGATTCGATCCACGCTCGCGTGTCGAGAATCTCGTCTGATGCTCGGACGAGGAAGGCTTTCAGCCGAAGGTCGCTCGTGGCCGGGAGGAGCGTTCGCGACCGAGAGGCGAGCTCTGTACGCTGCGTCTCGGAAGTGTCAGCGCGCAGTGAAAAGGCGCGCGCCGTCTGGTCTCGGACTCGGTCGATGAGACCATCATATGCCCCCCCGAGCTCACGCAGAGCGTCTTGAAGAGCGTCGGCGTACGCCTGAATGCGGTCTGGGCTCGCGTCGTCGGAGGTCAAGAACGATCCCGCGCCGCAGGCGTCCGGTAGGGTCTCGAAGACCAAGCGCACTGGATCTTGGGCGCGCTCCAATGCACCACGGACAGCGAGCGTCTGGTCTGACATCGTTCCGGTGCGGCGGACGAAGGGCGCCAAGCCGTGGACACGCTGGAGAATCCGGATCGCGACGGGAAGCGGCTTGCGGACGGTGGCTGGAAGTCCGAGTAGCGGCCCGAGCGCCGAGAGCACGTCTGCGCGAGCACCATCGACGTGAACCCACTGAATCGAGAATGTGTGCGTCTCCTTCTCTTCGCTCTTGAGCAACCGCTCCATCGTCTCGAACGTGAGGTCTCGGACGAACGAGCCGCTCTCGTAGAACGCGACCTCATCCGAGACGCTCTGAACGAACGCGAACAGAAAGACAGGAATGAGGCCCTCGCGAACGCCATACGGCGATGCGCGGAGCGCGTCGAAGACGTGCCGGATGGGAACGGGCTGGCCGTCTCCTGAGCGGAGCACGCGCGCGATCTCATCCCACACGGCGGCGCAGCCTGGGCGCGCCGTCTCGTCCGGCCTGCCAAATGTCCATGCGCCTGCATCGTCTCGCCGATGCATCCCGGTTGCGAGCAGGACGGACGCGTACATGCCGTATTCGGCCGGCGTCCCGTCGATGGCTAGGCGCGGCGCGTCGCCGGCGTCGGCCATCGCAGCCAGAAGCAGTTTGAGTCCGCGGATGGCCGACGCTGAAGGTTTACGACGGTTGAGGAGTTCGTTCCACACCTCCGGGGCCATCGCATAGATGTCGTCGCACAGCTGGCTCAGCGTGTTCTGAAGTGCCCGCTCGCCCTCGACGCGGAACGTCTGGCCGGACCGGACCCAGAGGCAGGGGTTGCGGCCCTGGTCGTCGGCGACCAAGAGGGAGCCGAGCCGGCGGGACACTTCAGCTGCGAGCGCTGCCCGCTGCTCCCCTACCTCGCGCCGCGCTGCCGGGTCGCTAGCGAGCGCATCCGAATGCTTGCGCACCCAGTCCAGGCACGCTAGGTCGCGGACGGACTCGCGAAGCGATGCCGTTCCACTCGGAACAGCCGCCAGGGTCATCGGGTCGCTCAGGTCTGAGACAAGCGCATCGACGACCGCCGCCGTGTCCTCGCTCTCGGGGAGAACGTAGATGACGCGGCCGTCGGCCTGGTCGTGCGGCGCGTCGGCGTGTGTCCGCCAGTCCTGATCTGACGCGTACACGACCTCGAACGCTCGCGTCGTTCCCGTCCGGTAAGAATGCCGCCGGGCGACCGTCGGCGACGGGGGCACGACCGTTTGCAAGAGCGACGCGAGCGGGACGCGAGCGGGCACCTGCTCTCTGGCGTCGCGAAGCGCAGCCTCTAGATCGAACGCGCTCCCCTGCCACACGTGGTAGGTCTGGCCGAACGGCCGGTACGAGATTGCCCGGGACTCCCGGAGTCCATCGAGGGCTCGCTGGACCTGCGGGAGCGGCGCGCCGCACGTCACCGCGAGCGTCGCCGCAGTCGGTTTGAGTCCAGCGAGCGCTCCCACGAATCCGAGGAGCGCCGTGTGCTTGACGAGCCGAACGCTCAATGCGTCGCCGCTAGCGACCGACGCGAGCGCTGTCTCCGTCTCCGCCCACAACCGCTCCATCCGCTCCGAGAACAGCGTCGCGCCCAAGTTGGCGATGAGGTAGTCGTAGAGATGGTCGAGGCGATAGAAGGGCGCGCCGGCGGCGAAGAGTCCCGTTGGCGCGTCGCGTCCCACAACGGCCAGGACACTGTGTGGCTCGCCTGAGGCGAGAAATGCGAACAGCGACCGCTCGTTCTGCGCTAGGCGTCGGAAGAGCGGCCCCACCAAGAGCGAGACGGCTGGGTGCAGCGGCGCGGCCCCGACCAAGTGCTCCGCCATAGAGTCCAGGTCGAGGTGCGACGGAATCTCAGCCTCGGCCAGGATTGACTGAGCGACCGCTTCTGCGTCCGCAGGAACGGACTCGGGCGTGGCCTGGATCGCTGCAGCGAGGAGCCGGAGCGTCTCGCCGACAGGCTCCACGAACGCCACGTCTTCGAATCGGCCTTGGACCTTCTTCCACTCGTCCCGCTGCGTCGTGCCGAGCCTCCCGGCGTACTGGTCGAATGCCTGGTGGAGAATCGTGAAGAGTAGGATTGGCGCTTCGCCGTGGTCTCCCTGCCCGGCTCGCGAGGCGCGCTCTGCGAGGCGCTGGAGGATGAACAGGTCCCCAGTCTCTGGATAGAGCGCGGCGTGCTCCAACATCTTGCCGAGCTCGTCTACCACGACGAACAAACCACCGCCCGTGGTGGCATAGACGGCGCGCGCAGCGTCGTCGAAGAGCCGGAGCAGGTCGTTCTCGTTGTTCGTGCTCGCCTGCGCCTGGCGCGCGATCTCGCGGAAGCGGTCACGCGTCGCCTGCGTCTCCAGGCTCGGCCGTCCCCGCCGACGTTCGTACCCAGCTGCGAACGCCTCGAGGGCCTCAGCGAGCCCCCGGAGAAGCGCCGGTGCGAGCGCCTCCCGAGAGCCGACGACCAGAACCGGGCAGAAAGGGCCACCGGAGGCGTCGCGCAGCTGACTCGCCAGGGCGTTGTCGGCCCCGGAGAGCTGATCCAGTGCGGCGGCGTCACCTCGAAGGAGACCCGAGAGGAAGAGGGCGAACGCGCTTTTGCCACCGCCGTACGGTCCGGTGACCGACCAGGCTCGCTGAGCGACCGGAGCACGGAGCGAGTCCACGACGCGCTGGAGGAGTTCGCGCGCCTTGGCGGTCACGATGTACCCCTCGTGCGGCTCGTCGCTGTAGAAGTCGCGCTCCAGATGGATACTCCGCCGAAACTGGCCTTGGACGTGTACAGACATGATCTAGGCGGAGACGGGGGATGAGTATGCAGAGGCGAGAACCGACATGGGAGATGTGCCAGCGACGCGGTAGAGTTGCTCCGTGCCGGCCGTCGCGGCGTACTGGAACGGCGAGTGAACAAGCGCCTCCGCCTGCGCGACGAGGTCGAACGCCTGCTCTTCGCCGAGAAGGAAGATCCGGCCCGGGGAGCCTGGCGCGTGCAAGAGTTCGCGCACGGCGAGAGTCTCCGCCTCGGGGTGCGTACGGTCCCAGTAGTCGAGCACGGCGAAGGCGAACACGGCCGCCGGCAGAGACGTGTGGCGTCCGCTTCGCAGGTAAAACGCGCCGCCATCGTTGACGACCAGGCCTAGCGCTGAGAGAGGACTAGCGACTGCGTCCTCAATCGACTGCCGAGGACTCGTCGTGTACGTCCCCACGAGGCACAAGAAGTCCCGCTTAAGCGTCGAGTCGGATGGGAGGCTAGACCCACGCTCTTCGAGCCAGGGCCTTAGCGCCGAGTGGAGCGAGCGCAGGTCGAGCGTGCCCGACTGCCAGTGTCCGAAGACATAGTGCCACAGCGTCGCTCGGTCTGCGTCTCGGCAAAGAAGCCAGTGAAGAAGCCAGTGCGTTGCCGGGTCTTCGCAGTAAGGGTCGACTCCGTCCAAGTGAAAGACGAGGCGGCCGATGGCGGTCGTCACTACAGAACCTCGGCCTTCGGCTTCTAGCACGGATGACGCGGTCGCCCAATGCTTAATGGCTCGCACCATATTCCGGCCGACTCCGAACGTGGCAATCGCTGCGTCGTCGCCGAAGACTTCCGGGTCTGTCTCTGCCGCTTCAACGGCCTTCGCGAGCCACGTGAACCGCAGCGGGAACGTCTCATGACCGGAGAACGAGGGCATTGATCTTGGCTATTGGTGGATCCGGAAGGTACCGGAACGACTCCGAAGTTTCGGCCGAACTGCCCAGACCCAGCCCGTCAACTGCCCAGCGCTTACTGCCATGTAGCGC
>JAULKR010085319.1:0-10839 GCA_032356305.1 Prasiola linearis | reverse complement strand
TCCTGGGCTTCGGCGGGGTGCGGGTGAGCGACGAGGAGCGGGTCATGATGGGGCGGATCGAGACGGCGCTCGGGGTGGCGGGCGGGGTGCTGGTGGCCTGATGGAGGCTGACTGGTGATGTTCGAATCGGCGGATTCGCTGGGCACCGCGATCCGCGAACGTCCTCGGCGCAGTGACGACGGCGCACACATCCGTCCGCTTCCCGATGAGGGTGAGCGACGTGCGGCGGTTTCTGCTGTCGACACCATCGCTCGTGAGCGACGGACTCGGGTGCGTGGGGGTGCTGCGGCCGTGCGCCGCACGCGCACGCTCTTCCTGGTTGCCACCGACCTGGCCGTCTTCGCTGTCTGCGCGCTCGGAGCGTTCTTCGGAGGCTCCGCGCTGCGACACCTGCTGACCGGTCAGATGGGGTATCTGGAGAGCGGCGGGGCGCACCAGCTCGCGCTCGTGTTCGGTCCTGCCGCCTTCATCCTCGTCTGGCGCAGCTGGAGTGACGGGCACTACACCCGATTCCTTCCCACCTGGGTGGAGCTCAACGGGCTGGTCAGAAGCGCGGTGACGCTGGCGGCGGTGACCGCGCTCGTCCTGTTCTCGCTGCGCAGCCACTTCTCGCGGCTGTGGTTCGGCGTCTTCCTCGTGTTGCTCGTATGCTCGGTACCGCTCGGGCGCGCGTTGACCAAGCGCCTGCTGGCCAGGCGCGGGCTGTGGTTCCGCCCCACATGGATCGTGGGTCCCGTGCACCGTGCCCGGGAGCTGGCCCGGGCCATCGAGAGCGACCTGTCCCTGGGACACCGGGTGGTCGGGATCGTCGATGAGAACGCGCCGTCCGGTACGTGGGCGGGGGGACTGCGCGTGGAGACCATGCTGCCGGCGCCGACGCTCGCTGACACCGCCGACCTCTCGTTCGTCTTCGCCTACGACTCCCTCGCCGAGTACGAGGGCCACCGCGACGTGCTGGAGGCGCACATGGCCATCAACGCGTCGGTGTCGTTCGTGCCGCCGCGCGGTGGTCTGCCATTGCATGATGTCGAGATAGCCAGCGTCTACCGGCACGACACCACGCTGCTGCGAGTCAGGAACAACATCGCGAACCCGCGCGCCCGGTTCTTCAAGCGTGCGGTGGATCTCGCTCTCGGCGGCATGCTGCTGGTACTCGCGGCTCCGCTGTGGCTCGTCCTTTCTGTAATCGTGCGTGCCGATGGCGGACCGGCGCTTTACCGTCATCGGCGTGTCGGTGTCGGCGGCGTGCCCTTCGACTGCTTGAAGTTCCGCTCGATGCGGACGGATGCGGACGACATCCTTGCCGAGCACCTCGCCGCCTCCCCCGCCGCGGCGCTCGAATGGGACACCACGAGAAAGCTTCGCCGTGACCCGCGTCTCACGTCCGTCGGCGGGTTCCTGCGCCGCATCAGCCTCGACGAGCTGCCACAACTGTGGAACGTGATGCGAGGCGACATGAGCCTCGTGGGACCGAGGCCGATCGTCGATGTGGAGTCGGCACACTACGGGCACCAACTGCCCTACTACCTGCAGATGGTGCCGGGCATCACGGGTCTGTGGCAGGTCAGCGGTCGCAGCGACACCTCCTACGCCCACCGCGTTCAGCTCGACGTCTGGTACGCCCGCCATTGGAGCCCCTGGACAGATCTGGTGATCCTGGCCCAGACCGTGCCGGCCCTGCTGGCCCGACGCGGTGCGTACTGAGGTTCCCCTCCGCCGACGTTCATCGAGCGTGAGCGGACGTCCGCATGCGCAACAGCCCGCGCGTGCCGAGTCGCAGCAAGGGGCGTTCGATTGCCACGTGCGCGACGACGCCCGCCGCGACGCTTCCCGTCATCGCCAGGATCACGAAGGCCACCGCGGCCCCTGGGCCGTCGCCCAGCAGCGGCGGCAGCACGGTCCGCACGGCCCCGAGCGCGAAGAGATGGCTCAGGTAGATGGCGTAGGACGCTTCCCCGAGCAGCGATCCGATGCGGAACCTGCCGGGCTCCAGGCACATGACGCCGAACACCAGCAGCGTCGCGGGCAGTCCCGCCCCGAGAACCCTCGGCACGTCAGGCTCCACCAGGAGCGCGATGGCCCCGATGGCACAGGCCAACCAGGCCGACCCGCGACCGAGCCGCCACCCCGCACGCCACGTATGGCCCGCCATCATGCCGAAGACGAACTCGAGCACGATGGGGTCACCGTAGAACAGCGCCGCCGCGGCGGTCGATCCGGATGCGGAGCACAGCAGCAGGATCGCGAGCAGCGACAGCGTCGCGACGAGCGTCCTGCGGCGCGGCGCGGCCAGCGTGGCGATCGCCAGCAGCGCGTAGAAGTACATCTCGTAGTTGAGCGTCCAGCCGGGCACGAGCAACGGTGCGATGTCCTGCGGTCCCGAGGGCAGGGGGGCTCCGGCCTGAAGGTAGGGGACGAAGCTCAAGCTCAGCAGCAGTGCGGCGGGGTCGAGCGACACGTTGCGCAGCGCCGAAGGGGCCACCACGGTCACCAGAACGAGAGACAGCGTGAAGAACCAGTACAGCGGCACTATCCGGACGATGCGCCGCAGCGCGAAGCGACCGGGCGAATCCTCCGGCCGACCGGCGAGCACCATAACGAGGCCGCTGATGACGAAGAACAGGTCCACACCGCCCTGACCCGTCTCGACGAGCAGGTCGAAGTAGTCCGGTACCTGCGAGACGGCATGGAAATGCACGACGCCCAGTGCCGCGACCGCACGCAGGTACTGGATGGAGTGCAGTCGCATCGTCCGAAGCGGTGGCTGTGCCGACGTGGCGGGCCCACGATACGTGCCGCGACCCTCGGGCGATCGTCTCGATGAGCGCGGACACGGAACAGGTCTTCGTGCTCGTCGCGTCGACTGGGCGCCCGGCCGAGATCGAACTGCTGGTCGAGCGCCTGGGACGGCAGACCCGGCTGCCGGCGCGCATCGTGCTGTCGGTGATTCGTGATGCCGACCTGC
The DNA here is from genome assembly GCA_032356305.1 of Prasiola linearis. Taxonomy (NCBI): domain Eukaryota; kingdom Viridiplantae; phylum Chlorophyta; class Trebouxiophyceae; order Prasiolales; family Prasiolaceae; genus Prasiola; species Prasiola linearis. The sequence goes on along the minus strand of JAULKR010085319.1, from coordinate 7,874 downwards.
CGTCCCGGGTCGACGCATCGGTGCCGACGGGCGTCGGCGATGGCGCTCCGCCGATCCAGGTCGTGCGGGGGACGCCCGGATTGTGCGCCCAGCGCAACGCCGCGCTGGATGCCCTGGATGCGCGGACCCTCGCGGCACCGGGCACGATAGTCGTGTTCTACGATGACGACTTCGTGCCGTCGCTGCACGCGCTGGAGCAACTCGCATGCGAGTTTGCTCAGCACCCCGGACTGGTCGGTTGCGATGGACGGGTGCTGGCCGACGGGGTCACCGGAAGCGGCATCGACCAGGCGGAGGCGGTGCGCATCGTCGATGCCCACGAGCGCGGCTGGGCCGGTAGCGGCGCGCTGGCCCCGCATCCCGTGCTGGCGGGGCTCTACGGGTGCAACATGGCCTATCGAGGTGAGGCCATCGGTGCGCTGCGGTTCGATGAACGGCTGCCGCTCTACGGCTGGCAGGAGGACGTCGACTTCGCCAACCGCGTGCTGCGGACCGCGCAGGCGGCGTGCGGTGCGACTCCCGGAGCGATTCCCGGGGTGATGCTCGGACGTTCGGATGCGTTCGTCGGGGTGCATCGCGGCGTCAAGCAGGCGCGCTCCCCGGGCCGACCGCTGGGATACAGTCAAGTGGCCAATCCGGTGTATCTGATGCGCAAGGGGTCGATGTCCAGGCGATCCGGGGTGCGGTTGCTGGCGAGGAATGTGGCGGCGAACGTCCTCCGATTCGCGGCACCGGAGCCGTGGGTGGACCGCCGCGGGCGCCTGTCGGGCAACTTCGCGGGCTTCGCCGATCTGCTTCGCGGCCGCCTCGCTCCGGAGAGGATGCTCGATCTGCGCCCGTCCGGGCGGGATCGCGCCGCGACAGAGGCCGGGACTGATGCCGAGGGCCGGCCCGCCGGGTGATCGGCCGGGAAGGATGGGCGAAGGCGATTCAGGACAGCGCGAAGTCGGTGTCGCGCAGGTAGCGATCGAAGCGCCGCCGACGCAGGGTCGGACGCCACCAGCTCAGGTACCGGATCCGATCCAGGCGACGGCGCTGCAGCTTCGCGGCCCGTGCGGCTTGTGCCGGCTCGAGGGCGGGACGCGCGAGCTCGCCCGGCACGAGTCGTTCGGCTCGCCGCGCGAAGGCGGCGTAGCCGGCCTCGAATCGGTCGTGCCACGGCGGCGCGTGCAGCAGCCACGGCTTGATTCCGCCGGTGAAGTGCACGAGGTGCGGCGAGTGGCGCCGCTCCATCCCGTAGAGCGCGTAGTCCGTCTGGAAGTTGTACAACGGCGAGAGCCGGTCCCGACACCCCAGCAACACGGCGTTCAACGCGCATTGATCCATGTGGGGGCAGTCCTGCGGGTGCGACTCGAACCAGGCCAGCGCCTCGGGGAAGGCGTCGTCCAGGACGTCGCGCGCCACCACCATGACGCCGGCATTGAAGTAGTCGTGGGGGTCGTCCAGGCCGAGCCGCGCCAGCCACGGACGTAGCGCCCGGCCCGCGCCCGCCCTGTCGTCCGCGAACAGCCACGGGCTGTCGTTGGCCGCCAGCACGCGTCCCGGAGAAACCTCGTGCAGGAGCAGCGGGCGCGCGTCGCCGACGAGTCGCACGTCGCCGTCCAGGTAGACGACCTGGCGGTAGTGCGCCGGCAGCCGACGCCCGAGGACCAGCCGGGCCAGCGTCGCGGAAGGCAGGTGCGTGACGATGCGCCGCGCGCCCGCCGCCGTGCCGTAGTCGCCCGACTCCAACGTGCTCAGCGTCACGCTCACCGGAGCGTCGCGGACCAGGATAGAGAGCCGTGCGAGCCGGTCCGCGTCGATGTCGATGGCGTAGACGAGCACATCGATGCCGTCGGCCGGCACCAGAAGGGCGGCGACCTCCAGGGCGGCGACGAGCGAGGCGAACAGGAAGCCCTCGTCCGTAACGAAGACGATGGCGCGTTGGTTGTCGCTCACGGCTCGGACCTCAATCGGCATCGGCAGACCTTGCCGATCCGGAAGGCGTGGGGCCGGCACCGCGCAGCGCCGCGAGCGCCAGCAGCGCCACGCAGACGATGCCCAGCGATTGCGCCCACGCCAATGCCACAAGACCGAACCGCACGCCGACCCACAGCAGCAGGCAGGTGATCGCCGCCCCCGCGAGGTTCACCCGCAGCAGCGTGCGCAGCGCCCCCCGCGCCACGAGCGCGGAGACCGCGACCGCCTGCAGCGCGATGAGCGGTGACGCCAGGCCCAGGATCGCCACCAGCGGCACGGCCTCGGACCAACGCTCGCCCCAGACCGGCTCCATGACCAGGAACGCGAAACCGAGCGACGCCAGGGCGACTCCGATGCCTATGCCCGCATAGAGGGCCAGTTCGCGGCGCAGCGCGAGCCGCCAGGCGTCCGGCGAGTCCCGCACCGAGGAGAGCTCGCGCAGCAGGTGGACGTTCTGGATCGAAACCATGAGCTGGGTCAGCACCTCGGTCGGCTTCTTCGCGAACTGCACGAGGCCGAGGGCCGCCAGCCCGAGCGTGTGGCCCACGAGGTAGCCCTCGATCTGCAGCACCACCAGCCAGTGCACGTTCGACACCGCCGTCAACGGCAGTCCGAAGCGCAGCTTCCGGACCAGCCAAGCGCGGTCGAATGTCAGGGCCGGGCGCCAGGGTACGCTCAGCACGAGCATCAGGGAGCCTGCGGCGGGCAGGCAGACGAGGCGAGCCACGAGTGCCCAGGAGCCGAAGCCTGCCCAGGCCAGTGCCATGCCGAGGGCCGATGCCGCGGTCGTGGCCACGACATCGCGTAGCGCGATGCTCGCCACCCGTCGCTCCACCACCTGGATCGACAGCTGCGTCCAGCCCAGCGCCTTGCAGGGGTAGATCGCCGACAGGGCCAGCATCACGGGAATCACATCGGGCTCGCCCGAGAAGTGCGCGAACGCGGGTGCGGCGGCGAGGCAGAGCGCCATCCAGAAAGTGGCGAGCCCGGACAGGCTCCAGAACAGCGTCGATTCGGCCCGGTGGTCGCGACGTCCGTCGCGCACGTAGGCCTGGGAGAGCCCGGCGTCGAAGAAGGTGTCGCCGACGACGATCCACAACCAGCACAGCGCCACCAGCCCGACATCGCCCGGATCGAGATGGCGGACCATCACGAAGTAGGCCGTGAAGCTCGCGAGCTTGGCGTAACCCTGACCGGCGATGACCCACGCCGCGCTGCCGGAGGCGCGTCGCCAGCGGTTCGCCGCGGGATCGACATCGTCCGGCGAAGGGTTCAAGTCGGGGAGATGGGGTGGCGGGGTCGGCGAGCGCTCGGGCTCGTTCGGGCAAGCCTAGCGCGCCGGAGGGCCGGGCGCAGACGGCGTCCCTGTGACATCATCCCGGGCATGATTTCAGCCATGGGTGACGCACTCCGGCGCCGGTGGCGTTTCCTGCTGGCATGCCTGCCACTCCTGGGGCTCCCGGCGCTCGCCCGCCCGGAGGGCGAGACGCTCGACCTGGACGATTTCGAGCGCGTGTTCGACGAGTCCTTCGACATCGTCGACGTCAGCGCCTATCGCGAGGTGCCCAGTCGCTGGATCGCCCACACACCGTGGTACGGGGACTTCGGCGACGCCCGCTTCGTCGATCCCGAGACGCGTCCGGGCTTCCCGTTCAGATCCATCGATGGGGTGTTGCGGATCGAGGCCGCGCGGAACGCGGCCGGAGAATGGGAGTCGGGGCTGCTCTCCGCGGTGGATCCGGCCGGGCAAGGGTTCCGCTCCGAGCTCGGCTACTTCGAGGCGCGCATGAAGATGCCTGCGGGCGCCGGCGTGTGGCCCGCCTTCTGGCTCATCAGCGACGAGGACGAGCGGGGCAGGAACGGCGAGATCGACGTGGTGGAGTTCTACGGGCACGTGCCCGATGCGTACCAGGCCGTGTGGCACGTATGGGGCGAGGGCGACGCCGCTGAGCCCGATGCCGTGCGTCAGGCCCGGACCATCGAGGTGCCGGCGCCCGGGCCGAGCGATGGCTTCCGCGACTACGGGGTCGAGATCACCGAGACGCGGCTCGTCTACTACCTGGACCGCGAGGTCGTCTGGGACACCGCGCGGCCGGAGCAGTTCGTCGGCCGTGGGTTCTACCCCCTGGTCAACCTGGCGCTGGGTTCGGGCTGGCCGATCGACGAGGTGCCGGACCCGTCCCATCTCTGGGTCGATCACATCCGGGTCTGGCACCGACGTCAGCGCCCGCGTCGAGGCCCGCGTCGGCGCCCGGGGCATCGTCCGCGTCGCGGCAGTCCGGCGTGAGCGCCGCACCGGCGGGCGCGCCGTGGGCGCCGCCCGATCGTGTGGTGGTGCTCAACGACGACGCGGTCGCGCGGGGCGGGGCCGCGCAGCTGGCGCTGCTCCAGGTCCGGCGGCTGCGCGAGCGCGGCATCCCGGTGACCTTCGTCGCCGGGGACGCCGAGGTGCCGTCCGCGCTTCGGGACATCGGCGTGGACTACGTCGGGCTCGACGCGCGGCGCCTGCGCGACACGCCCGCCGTCCGCGCGCTCGTGCAGGGCGTGTGGCACCGGCGCGCCCGGACGCGGGTCGCCGCATGGGTCGCGTCACATGACACCCCGCGCACCGTCTACCACCTGCACGCGTGGTCGAACATCCTGTCGCCCGCCACCCTGGCGGCGCTCGGTCCCGTCGCGGCGCGCACCTGGCTGCACGGTCACGATTACTTCCCGTGCTGTCCGAACGGAGCCTTCTACCTCTACCCTGAGCACCGGGCGTGCACGCTCGTGCCGTTGTCGCGCGGCTGCGTGTCCACTGCCTGCGACAAGGAGTCCTCGACCCGCAAGGGCTGGCGCATGGTGCGGCAGGTCGCCCTGCGTTCGGCGATGAGCCCGCTGGAGCGGTTCGCGGGCGTGTGGCTGCTGCACGAGAGCATGCGCGAGCCGTACGAGCGCAGCGGCTATCCGCCGCGCCTCCTGCGCGTGCTGCGCAACCCCGCCCCGCCGAGGCTTGCGCGGCGCGTGACGGCCGAGGCCAACCGCCGGCTGCTGTTCGTCGGGCGGTTGGAGACCGAGAAGGGCATCGGTGCGCTGCTCGCGGTGGCCCGGAACCTGGGCCTGAGCATCGATGTGGCGGGCGACGGTGCTCTCGGGCCGACTCTGCGCGCAGCTCATCCGGAGGCTCGATTCCACGGTTGGCTGGATGCCTCGGCGCTTGCGCGACGGGTGGCCGAGTCGCGCTTCGTGCTGGTGCCGACACTCTATCCCGAGCCCTTCGGGCTGGTGCTGGTCGAGGCGCTGCGGGCGGGCGTGCCCGTCATGGTGACCCGGCACGGCGCGCTCGCCGGAGAGATCGTCGATGCTGGGGCCGGCATCGCGTGCGACCCGGCCGACCCCGCACGACTGTCGAGTCAGCTCGAGCGGGTGGCGTCCATGCCGGACGCGGAGGTGTGTCGAATGAGTCGTCGGGCCCACGCGCTGGGCGACGTCGTCGGCACCGACGAGACGGCGTGGATCGATACCCTCCTGGCGGGATACCACGACGCGCTGGTGGCCAACGGGGCGGCCTCCCAGCCGGCGCGAGCCGGATGATTCGGGTGCGTTCGGCGGGCCCGCCCGGCAGCGACGGATGGGTGCCGCGGTGACGTTGCTCCCGGTCTTCGTGTTCTGGGCGATCGCGCTGGCGGGGCTCCGCGGCTCTCCGATCGTGCTCCTCTACGCCTTGTTCGCCGGCATGCCGTTCGCGTCGCTGGCGGTGGTGCCGACCGAGCTCACGGGCGGGCTCTCCCTCACGCCGGCGCCCGTCGTGTCCCTGCTGCTCATCCTCAAGTGCGTGTCGCGCCCCGCGGAGCGACGCTGGTTCGCCAACGCGTGCGTCTCCACCGAGCAGTTCGCCCTGCTGTTCGTGTTCTGGGTGGTGGCGGTGCTGACGACCCTGTTCGCGCCGCTGATCTTCGCCGGCGAGGTCGAGATCGTTCCCCTGCGCGGGGAAGTCGGCCAGACCGCGATGCTCGAACCCACCGTCCAGCAGTTCAGCCAGCTGGGGTACGTCAGCGTGTCGGTGTTCGCCGTCGTCGCCGCCGGGCGCCTGTTCCAACGTGGCGGTGCGCGCCGTCACGTGCTGCGCGCCGTAGCGCTGGGGGCGGGGGTGCTGTGCGTGACGGGCTACCTCGACTGGCTCGCCGGACACGTGGACATCGCCCACCTGCTGGAGCCGCTCCGTACGGCGAGCTACGCGATCGCGACCGACGTCGCCCTGGGCACGCTGGAGATGAAGCGCGTGAGCGGGGTCACGCCGGAGCCCGCCGCGTTCGGCAGCCTGTGCGTGATGTTCCTGGCCACGTTGTGGTTTCACCGTCGGGTCATGCGCGAGCGCTGGCTGCGGTTCGGGGTGGCGCCGGCGCTCTGCGCGGCGCTCGCGACCATGATCTGGTTGTCTACCTCGACGACTGCCTACGTGGGGCTGGCCATCGTTATCCTCGCCGCCGTCGCCGAGAGCACCTGGCGTCTGATCCGGTCCAGGCGGCGCACGCGCGAGCGCCGCCACGCGATGAGCGAAACCCGCCGGTTCGTGCTCGTCACGGTGATCATCGTGGGACTGTTCGCGGTGTTTCCCGAGGTCTACGCCCGCGCGGCCGAGGTGATCGACAAGGTGGTGCTGACCAAGACCGAGTCGAGGTCTTTCGATGAGCGTTCGATGTGGACGGCGGTGTCGTTGCAGAGCGCGGTCGCCACCAACGGCGTCGGCGTCGGGCTCGGCGGCACGCGGGCCTCGAACTCGTTCGTGGCCCTGCTGAGCAACGTCGGCGTGTTGGGCACGCTGCTCTACGTCGGGTTCGTGGCGGCGACCTACCTGCGGCAGCCTTCGAAGAGCCTGCCCGACGGCGGGGACTGGCTGACCGCCTATCGCTGGAGCGTGCCGGCGATCTTCGCGCTCGGCCTGATGGCGGGCACCACGGCCGATTTCGGCCCTTACCTGGCGCTGATGTTCGGCAGTACCGTGGCGCTGCAGGAGGGTCGGCGCACGGAGCGGTTGCTGGAGCGCACCGCACGCACGGCGAGACGGGCGAGCGTGCCGAAGCGCCGTGGTCGCAGGCGTCGGCGCATGGGAGGCTTCGCACTGCCGAACCTACGCGTGAGCCCCGGGTCGACGCGCGGGCGGCTTGCCGGCTTCATGGCCCGGTCGGCCCCGTTCCTCGACCTCGGCGGCCCGGATCGGGACCCGGTGGCAGACCCGATGCCGGCCCCCTCCAACCGTGCCGTCGGAAGGGGGTTCGAGTGCACCGAGGCGCCGTTCGTCGAGCTCTGAAAGCGCAAGGCTCAGCCCGGCAAGCGCATCCCCAACCCCGCCAGCGCCGCCACCACCCCCGCCTCGAACGCCGCCCGGTCGAACCGCCGCGCGTGCCGCACCAGCGCCGCCGGATCCACGCGCGGCTCCAGCTCCGTCTCGAACCGCTCCAGCGCCCCGCGCAGACCGTTCACGTCCGGCGCGTCGTACAGCACTCCCGTCACCCCGTCGATCACCGTGTCCAGCACCCCGCCGCGCCCCAGCGCCACGACGGGCCGGCCTGAGGCCATGACCTCGACCGGCACCAGGCCGAAGTCCTCCTCGCCCGGGAACACCAGCGCCCGGCAGCGCGCCATCCGGTGCGTGAGCGCGGCGAAGTCCACGCGCCCGAGGAACTCGATGTTCGGTGCCCCCGCCGCGCGCCGCCGGGTGGCTTCCAACGCCTCGCCGCCGCCGATCACGACGAGCGTCCGGTCCGTGCCGAGGAAGGCGTCCACGGCGATGTCCGGCCGCTTGTAGCCCACCAGCTCCCCGGCCCACAGGTAGAAGTCCCCGAGCTCGGACGCGGGCACCGGGCCGAACGCGTCCACGTCCACCGGCGGGTGCACCACGCACGCCTCGCGCCGGTAGTAGCGCTCCACCCGGG
>JAULKR010085208.1:0-10841 GCA_032356305.1 Prasiola linearis | reverse complement strand
CACACACACACACACACACACACACACACACACACACACACACACACACACACACACACACACACGCTCACATGCACACGCACACGCAAACACACATGCACACACTCACGCAATTTTACCTACCTCGCTACAGCATCACAGTGAACAGATGTGATATTCCTTCTTTCGCTCGCAAGTGTAGTTGGTAATGTGCATGCTCATGAACAGCTCATTACCCGAGTCCATGTGCATGTAGCCCGTGATGGGACCAGGCTGCTGCAAAGACGCGGCTGGGAATTTATCCTGTCCGCCCAGGTACTTTATCCATGAGCACATATGTTCAGGTGCAAGATTTGATAGTTTCAAAACTTTGATTATCTACTTCCAGGTACATTTAGACACTACACATGATGACCTGACAGGCATACCTCATGAAACATGAAAATATCCAAAAATCATGGCAAGGCCTGATGGGTGACACTGAAGGTCAAACTTCTGGCACAACATCGGACTTCAGACATGCTGACCTGGACAGCCCACTGCTGCTGTGCGTATGCCTGCTGTGGTGACAAGTGCTGATAAGGAGGACCCCCTTGCTGTTGCAGTTGGGCCTGCTGGGGGCTGAACTGCTGATGCTGCATGGGATGCCGCAGATGCTGATATTGCTGCTGCTGCTGCTGCTGCTGCTGTTGCTGCTGTTGCTGCTGCTGCTGCTGCTGTTGCTGCTGTTGCTGCTGCTGCTGCTGCTGCTGTTGGTGCTGCTGTTGCTGTTGCTGCTGCTGCTGCCCATGGTTTTGTTCGTGCTGGTCTTGCGATGGCCTCATGACGGCTCCCTGAGTCATCGACAGCAACGCCAACGCGGTGACAACTCAACACCACTTCCGATGGTCCCTCGGAACACCTACTGCGTTGATCACTCTGTGTGAGTGATAACCTAGTGAGTGACGTCCTAGTCATTCGGTCGGACAATCTTACGGTATTCTAGGCACAATTGAAGCTTGAATTGACCGCAGGTAGCGTCCACATGCAACAAAGCTACCTGGGATGCCAGAACTCAAAATTGCGATGTACTGAGCTGAAGGTTTCATATGTCTGTCACAAAACCAGTTGCAACTGCGGCGAACTGGATGCAACGGGATGCGTTTCACCTGAACATCGGGAGAAAAGGGGCTCGAAAAGCCGCCGCTGGTCTGCGGGATTCGAACCCCGAAGTGCTGCCGGAGCTTAGGGTCCAATGCGAACAAGCTGCACCAATCCACCAATCAATTCGTCCGAACACCCCAAAACTGAAAAGACAAACACCGTTGGGCGCTACCTGTGCTGGCCTAAGCTCAGGGGCCTTACACAGGCTGTAAAGCTCTTGAAGGAAACCCCACCCAGGAGTAGCAGGGATGAGACATGATGCACTTAACTCGAGCCGTACAAGTACACCAAGATAATAGACTTCAGTTGGGAGTTCTCTTCGAAATAGTATTTTTGTTTATGGATTATTTCATGGATGATGCCAGACTGTCGCTTGAGCCACCCTGGACGTGAGCCACCCTGAAGCTCCTCGGAATAAGGTATGCACAGGCAGACTGTCGTTGGACGACGTTGCAATGGGCGGGGGAGAAAGGGCACCTGGGGTGAAGCCCTTGCTGATTCAACGTCGAGAGATCAGCCTGCGCCAAGGGTATAATGACATCAGTCCACCAAGCAACACTCGCCTCGCCACGAGGTTGGCAAACAGACATCGGATGGCCGTTTACCCAACAAAGACCTCACCAGCAACAGCACAGAACACAATGGCAATTGAGCGCGTACAGCGGCAAATCTCGGCAGCAGCACCACAGATAAAGCGGAGGTAGGCTCTTGGAATGCGACAGACAAAGCTGAACACAAGCTGAATACAAGCTGAACACAAGGCCACGAAAGGATACTGTTGCAGGAGGTTGCAAGAGGTCGGGAGGGTGCAACAGCACAATGGAGCATGAAGTGGTCCCCTCAGAGTGCACTGGAACAGGGCAGAGGAATTGCAGTTGCAGGGGACAAGCTGAGAGGTGCCTGCAGCAAGGGGGGGGGGGGGGGGGGTTCGCACCCACTCTGCGTCACTGAGGCCGCCCATCGCAAGCATCGCATCAGGATCACTCAGACTTCGGCACTCTGGACGGGGGTCCGTGGGCTTTGCGCCTGCAGCATCACAGGCACATCCTCTGCGCACAGTGCACCCTGAATGGCTCCGTTTGTGCATCAGAAGGGGGGGGGGGGGGGGAGATGTGCTTGTAGACAGAGTAGTCCATGCAGCACACTCCTTATCAGCCGGTGTCGAAAAATCTACCAGGCATCGCGGGCTCACGTAATGAGATAGAATCAAAGATCTCCTTGTGCATTGAACTTAGGATGGTGAATGCGCATTGCCTTCCTTGGTGATCGACACCCAAGTACCCACCCACTCGGCTACGTAACACTTCAAGGCGCGACAACACTCCCACTGACTTCAGCTGCTCATAAATGAATGCGCTGCAATGCTGAAGAGAGGCTTGGTACATCATCATGTTGCCTGGCTGCAAACACAATCTTTTCCACAGCTACAGTCCCGCCAGTCAGCCATGCCCCTGCCTCCGCATTATATCCCCACAGCAAGGAGTGGTTCACTGGATGTTGGGGCCTGATCCAAAACGAGCAGGTGAACTCTCTAACTCACAACTACCTCAGAGGTACGGAGGCTGTCGGCTACACACACAGCGGTCTGAAGTCGTGGGGCAATATGAATTGTTACCAAGCATTGGCAGTGGGACGAAAGATGGCTTGACTGCATAAAGAGAATGTGCAGGGGGATTATCGTCCCTCGGCATCATCCCAACAGCGGTCACCAGCTGGCACATTGCAGTGCTGCGACGAAACGAGTGGTGGTCGAATCACCGAACTTGCAGTCTATGGCGTCTGGTGGTGGTTTCCAGGGGCGCCCGATCACAGCACACCTGCTTGACTTCTTCCTTCGACACACTGACCGACCGGTCAACTGACCACGTGACACACCGACTGACTGACCGTCCGACAACGTACGACAGGGTGAGGCCGCCTGTGACTAACCCCCCTGACTGATCAGCATCAGTCACACCGATTTTCCTGAGGCTGCCGGTCCGACTCCTTCGCTGACTGACTCACTGACTCACTGACTGACTGACTGACTGACTGACTGACTGACTGTGGCTCGTGGTGGAGCATTAGCTCACCGGGTTCTAAGCCGCTGGCCACGATGCCGCGGTACCTCTCGCTGTCTGACGCCAAGACTGCCGGATGTGCAGCTGCAGAGGACTCTGGTGGGGCCGCGTTTCGCCTCCTCGCTCCGCCGCTACCAGTGTCTTGCTGATGAAGGCTACCCCCTGCAGCCACGGCACAGGGGGGATTCAGAACCGAAGGAGCGGGGGATCCAGAGCCTGTATCTGTGAATTGAAGGTACAGCTGGAGGTACAGCTGGACAGGTGTTCGCTTGATGCTTGATGCTTGATGGGCACCAGGCTGCGCTCTGCATAGTGTCCCATTTGCTGGCTCGGCATCCTCACCGATGACTTCGTTTCCTGTCATCCCCTTTCAGGCATTAGACCTCAGCCCCTAAACCGTCTCTAGTTGGCTTACGCACTTTTGTCTCCACTGGTCGGGTGTGTCGTGTATGCGCACTCTCACACTGGTGGTACGTTCCAATTTCTGAGCAGATCTGCGCTGATTCATGGTATGAAGCTCGGACCGCCTTAAGGGACTTGTCGGGACTCCGATGCAGATCGGGAACAGCAAAACAGTCAGCAGCTGTCCGGCAGGATGGCAGGCTGCTATGCTGCTCAGGGGGGGGTTGGATCTCGCCTGCTGCCGCCTCGTGGCTGCGATCGTCTGCCCAGCTGACCTGAGGATTACCGCGTTCTGCTGGAGCTTGTACCACTGTCGCGCTACTGGGGACCGGCTGCCCGTGAAAGCTGACGTCTGGCCGCGCATGAGGCATCACAGACCGCTGATCCAAGCTCGAATGTCGGGGTTCGCCTGTTCCTACCCTTGCCCATTGAAACACAACATCACGCAGACGCAGGCACACATCCACACAAGATGCTCTGCTCGGCTCCCTCCAGGTGGATGCAAAGGCATGCACATTACAGTAAGACGGTGCTCTGGGAACGAACTGAGCTAGCATATCCTGCAGGGGTCGAGTCTGCTTCCACTCACCCAGCCCGGAACTTTTGATTTTTACTGTAATAAAAATATACCCAGGTCTGTCTGAGGTGCTGAGCCATTCAGACAAAGTGCAGAAGCATGCAGGAGGAGACAAACACAGTCGTAGGACAAATGTTGTTTCACAGTGATTGGCGTTGAATTCCATGGAGCATAATATATGCCCAACTAAAGAAATCTGGTGAGGAATGCCGTCATGATTGGGAGTGTCTCGGTACCGGTGGTCAATGGAGCCGTGACTACACCTGCTGCAAGACTGTCTCGATGCTCAGAGGGAGCGCCACGATTAGAGGGAGCATCTGCACTTCTTTCGGTTCTCAGAGCATTTGTCCGACCCAGGTCTGACACCTGCAGGCCAAAGGATACGTTAGAGTGCACCTTGTGGCTCTTTTGCTGTGTGAAGCGAAAGCACTTGCGAAGGTACTTGGGCAGGGCAGGGCAGGGCAGGGCAGAACGAAGGGTGGCCTTCATTGGAAATTAACCGAGAGCAAACTGCAGGAGTGAGACCATAAGTCTGCTCTCGGGCAACTTCAATGAACGACGCTCTTCGTTTTGCCCTGCCCCCAATCATGTGTTCTTTCTGAGGGCTTAACATGACAATAAAACGCCTGTCAGAGGCTAGCTTCTTCGGGATATCGGAACGTAAAAGTATTTAAAATGTCAGCGGGTTCTTACTGCTTGTATCGAGTGGCGCCCAGACTGGCCGGTGCTGCGTGCCTTATTGCGACGACCCCTAGCCAATTGGCTGGTTTCTGCTGCTGCGGCAGTTCCACCGCGCTTCCTGCGCCGGTTGTTGTGCAATGACAGCCGTGCCCGACAGCTCCTGCAGGTGAAACTGAGCGATTAAGCAGTCTGTCATGAGACACAAATGGCAGCAAGACAAGTGCCAGAAGTGCTGCGTTGCATCGTTGACAGCTCTCAATATGCTACACACCATAATGCCCTGGATGTACTGTCAGTAGGGTATCAAACTTCCTGCACATCCACCCTGGACCGGCAGGGTGACCATTAAAAAAACAAAGCGAAGTCTCCCAGAAGGCTGCTTCGCAGCAGTGGCCGGTCGAAGGTGCACCGTTTATCGCCATCAAATTCTGAGACCAAGTGAAAGCGTCCACATTGCTGGCAGAATCGTTGGGGCACGCCATCTTTGAGTAAAGAACCCAATTTCAAGTGCTCTTCACAAATTCGGTAGCGCTGGTAATAATCTTTTTCCTGCCGGATGTCTTTGCCACAACCCTCTACCTGCGAGGTGGGCCCACGTCACAATCAGGAGAAGAGCAGCCCCTTTTGTAAAGGCCTCCATAGATTTCACAATGGCGTGCCTCCAAGTGAAGTGACCTTATACGTAGCATGCGAAGTTGTGCGACAAGGCATCGTGGCGCGGGTGCGGATGCTGGCGGTTCATAGTTCGGAAAAACCATTAAGACAGCTGGTACCTGACAGTATGTTGGTTCCGGAGGCGCTGAAGTATCAGAAAGTTTGTGCAATGGTTCCGCAATTGACGGACGCTGTTGTTGATGACCCTGATGCATTTGCGAAGTGCTGTGTGGCGATTGTGGTTCATCTGGGTTGCCTGCTGGTACGTTCCTGCCTCGCGCGGCTGGCGCGACTTCCTTTTCTGGTACCCATTCGTCATCATCGTGGTCTTTCATTCCAAATGGTACTGGAGAGCCGCGTCGGACAGCCTCGTAGGTCCTAGCTGTCGCCAACCCGACATCTGAGAAAATGCATGCAGATGTCAAATTCTACCGGATCTGCACGATCAATATCCGTCATCAAATCTCCAAGCTCTGAGAGCCTATGATGAACCATCGCGTGAAGCGATGGATTCACAGATGTCTCATGACCTGGACCACGACTGCCGTACGAATGCTGTAGCCAAACTCGATTGTATGATCGACCTATGCTGCCTAGGTCAGAACAACGTGTGGCCTCGTGCTCGGTTCTTACAGAGCAAAGGCGTGCGTTTGACTCTGGGAAGTCTGAACCGTACGCTCGAGCCTTGTACCAACTCGTGGATGAGATGGCGCTTGAAACCTCCTTGTTTCGAGCTGCTACCATGCCGAGCGGTCACGTGACTCGCTAACCGACGCAAGAGAGCTAGTACAGATCCCTTTGTCAGTGTACGCGCAAGTCAATTGAACGACAATCCTATGTCGAGACGTGAAGAGCTGCTTCTCAACGTATATTGCGCTTACCGGCTGTACTACTGCCCTTTCTGTAGTGCTGCGCTTGTCGTAAGATCCTGTCGCTATTCCAGCGAAGTGACTATGCGTGTCGCTGCAATCGCTGCATCTAAGAAATGATGAAACCTGTTAGAGATAGACGAGCATAACATCATTGTGGCGCTAGGGTTTTATGTCTCTCATGTTAGCATAAAGAGTTCACCCGCACAAGGTCTGAGTCGAGGGTTGATGACAGAATGACAAAAATGACAGTGGTGCAGCAGTCGACCTTTCCAGCTGTACGGACAATCAATGCGATAGAAATTTGCAACGTGAAAATGTAGTGACAGACGCGCGAAGATCGTATGGAATGACAAATTTGACCGTGCACGGTGTTATCCACGCACTGCGATGTTCCCTATGTTTGCATTTAGCTTGCAATTTCGTGCACATGCGCATGCACGCAGTCCATGTAGATTGGCCAGGGCTACCTACATTTCCTGTGCCGGCGCCGAAAATCTCTAAGCTTTTGAGAAAGCATGCCCAATAGATTACATACATGAGACAGAAACCCTAACCCTAACCCTAACCCTAACCCCTTTTTATTAACGTAACCCAGCAAGATTTTGCGTAACGTTTCAAATTCGCGCGCTGCTGAAGCGCTTGCATCGACTTCTCTGGTGTGGTCTGGTAAATAACTCATTCAATGACATCATGGACAGTTCTAGACCATCTCGCAACACCAATAACTAAGCGCTCAGCTGAAGCATGCATGCGCATCGATGATATCTCGGAATCCCGGAATTCCGAGGCTCATTGATCGATGATGTCTCGTTCCAATTTTTGCGCCTCTAGGCACCATTTAGAGATATAAGAAAAATGGTATGAGCTTTAAAATCGAGGTATGATACTCAGCTACTTTTCAGAGGCTATGTGTACCTCGTGCCTGCCAGGCTATTGGACTTATGCATATAGTGACACATGCAGTACTGGAGCCTGACCTGCGAAACTAGCATAAAACGCATTACTGCAAATTCTTCGAAGATGTATATAACCTCAGCTCAATTGAATTGCAAGGCTTGCATGAAAGTTTGCCATATGAGTTACAAGGCGCACTCTATGGGGATGGTGAAAGAGTTTGGCATTCTGTACAGAACACTGTACACGCTGAAGATTCTCCATATCTCCATATCAAAATCTACAAAATTTTGAATTCTGACAACTTACATGTTTATAATGTAGCGTATACCTCAGGTTGTACATCTAGACAGAATTTGTACATCGTTCTTACAAGATCGTGAACTTATCTACACCTCAACCATTTATTAAATTGCAGATTTGCAATACTTTCCGATGAGCATTGTATGCAGCATCGCGATATCGATCAACACGGTATATACTTATATGCTAAGATATATAGGTGGGATACTTTAGCGCTATGGATTTTGGATTCCTAGTCACCGAAACCAACGGTACCGGTGCACCGGTGCTGCCCGACGACACGATAAAGGAGGCAACCCCGTCGTTGAAGTAAGGAAATGTAACCTTCTTCAACACATGCATCAAATGTGTCACCAGCGGTAACAATGCAGAGAAGTTGCAAAACATTTAGACGACTACTATCATCGAGCATTGTGCACACACAATGCGTACACCGAGTAACGCATGCGCAACGTTGGTAACTGCCTTAAAGCCGTGCTGAGGAACTACTTTAGAGTACTTTACTAAAAGCTGTACAAAATTTGTTTCTCTAAAAGTCTGACAGGTCCGACCCAGGATCTCGGCCGCGAATAGTGTTATAGGGTGTAGTGCCTAGTCTGTTACTGATCGCATCGATGTCGCGCAGATATGGCTGTGTTATACAACACTTCGGTGATATCATAAGTTACACACTGCAGCTCTCAGACCAGATGCAGTCAAGGGTCTTAGTGGCTTCACCTGAGCGCCCACATGATCGAAGGGAAGGACCTTTTGTCGGACTTCCACATTGGCCCTAATTAGGCCTCATGAGCTTAACTCCTAGCTAATCACGGAGCTGCAGGCACGTGACTGGTATACTTCGATTGTTGTGTGACACATCGATGTTGATAGTCCACAGGACTTTTGCATCGCATCAAGATCATACACGCGAAGAAGCATAAGAATAAGTGCTCTGGTGGTGGTAGCACATCGACAAAGTTGACGGTTACCAACATTTTTGATAGTATACTACATAGTATAGGAAATGCATATTCAAATGAACACCTTGCATGCCATACAGTGTACGTACGTGCAACATGGATTGCTTGGATCAAAGCTGTGAACTGAATCATATCCTCCAGCTGGTTGTCCATCTTACAAACTAAAGCGCTCGATCGCCGCAAAAGCTTCCGTAGGGACACCGTAGGGTCACAAATTCATTGAATAGCTTGTACTTGATCCACAGCTGTATCGTATGTGATTGAAAAATGTAGCACTTAGGTTTCTTAAAAGTTCTGAAAGACGGAATAGGCTTCAAATCTGCGTCGATTTGCCAATTGGTGTGGAAGTATCAGACTGTGCGCGAGTTTGTTGCGCACTCTGGCATACCAAATTGCATGCACTACATGGCAAACGTATACGTATGCATACGTGTGCCATAGGGTATACCATATATAACCCTTGTAAGCGTGCACATGTGTTGTCACCGAGACGTATTCTGCTCTGCCTTCGCTTATGATCACACCAAAGTTTGGAGGATGACCGAGTGAGATGTGTGTTGGAATCCACGCATGCTCACATACTGGCATCCTGTGCATATATAGGACCTGCCCTGGTCATATCCACGGATAGATCGATGTGCACGTTTATAGGCAAAGCTTCAAATTAGACCTTGCTTTGTTCTTATGGCAGAGTATAAGCGCATGAGAAAATGAGTTGGCCTAAGAACCATCAGCTCTTTGGCTTTTCAATGGTCGAACACACCGGGGTTTGGGCTATAAATGTGAAGCTGTTTGCACATAGCAGGGAATACGGTATGTTCTCAGCCACAAATGATTGGTACCAATAACTGGGTACTGCTGTAACACGACAATACATGCGAGATGCGAAGTGTATGATTTGCTCATAAGCTTGCACTGCTCACAAAGTAATCAGTAGTATGGTCAGCTGATCAGCTGAACTGTAAAGCATACCTATTTTGTCCAGGTTTGCCAGCACGTCTTGGTAATCACTGACACGACAGACATTCTTGCGCAAACGCATCCTCAATAGCAAGAACCGCAAACTTGGAACGAGAGGGGTACGTCAGCAAATCGTCGACAAATGCAGCACACTTTTGCTTGCAGTGAGGTCACATACATTTTTCGAGAGGTGCACTATGCCTTGAAGCCTTCACTGCAGGGTGCAATTTAATTTTCCACCGTCGATAGCTCAACGTGCTGTTCGTAGTCGAGTCCCGTCGTGTGGGTGAAGTTGAGTTAGCTACGACTTCCTTTCTGTTCCATGCAGCGGAAGTGCACTTGGCACCTAGATTGCTCACGTATGTACCACGTGACAGTGATGCAAGCACTGCTGACAATTTGCACGTTTCTCCTCGATGCTCAGCCACAGGCACTGTCAGACAAGAGGACACAGCGAAGTATTACGACCGCCAGAAAAGTCCTAGGGTGTCAGACAAACAAGTACTGCCTGACCCCAGTATGGTAGATTTCGACGAAAGGCTTCGACGCAAGAGCTGGGGGAGAAAGGCGAAGAGAAGAGAGCAAGAGGGAGGTCAGCCTTCCACACGAGCTCAGACGAGCGGTAATGTGACAACGTGATGCACAACCGCAACAAGCATGAGGAGCCGACAACAACTCGAAAGACTACACCCATCTGGAACCTCTGTGGCAATGTCTGTAGCGACTCCTAGTGCCTGCTGTTTGACCTTCTCCAAGAGCGGTGGTTCCACGTGTAGCCGCATGTACAGCAGTCAGCCCTCAGGCCCATGCCAGCTGTACAGCCAGCAGAGATCCCATGAACGCGCACATCGACGCTGATACTAAGTTGACCTGTAGCATGGCAACATAGGCCATTCACCGCCAATGGAAGGGGCTCTTCTGGGGTGGGTGGGACAATCCGTTCTGTCAAGCTCACACGTCGTCAAGTCAGTGCTTCCGTGGCACTCTGGGTGAGTATCAGTATTATTTGCGAGGGTGGTTCAGAGACCAGGCATGTGTGACTAATCAGTAAGAGACAGCAACGAATCCTCTCTGTCAAAAGCCAGGCGGCAACCAGCTGGCGTGTCACGTGTTGTCAGTCATGTTAAGGCATGCTCTGTCTGTACACTCATTGACCACGGGGCAGCGGTGCACCTATTGGTGGCAGGCTTGTCAAGTCAGTGGTGATGCCTCAAGGATGAAGGTGTGCCTCTGGATGACACCGTACCATGTGCTGCTAGTAAAGCTCTTTCAATGAAAAGAAATCAGCACACACACACACACACACACACACACACACACACACACACACACACACACACACACACACACACACACA
>JAULKR010085097.1:0-10848 GCA_032356305.1 Prasiola linearis | reverse complement strand
TTCTAAATAGCCGAGCAATATCAATAACTTAGTACTCTCTAATATAACTATAAGTGTGAATCTTTAGATTAAAACAATTGGCCTCGTTCCAGCAGCATATCTTGTTTGAATATAACTGTGCCAAATCAATAACTTGGCAATTATACTGCCGCGCATCTAAGTTTAAATATTGTAAAATGCAATACTATTAAATGTGATTTACAATACAGTAAATAGCAAAACGCAAAACAAAATGGGGGCACGGTTGGCAGATACAAAAAACCATTGGCGCGATATAAAAACCACGGACGACATACCTTTCGATGAGCTTGAAAGCCTTTTCGAGAGCAGCTTCCAGGAGATCGGGTCTAAAAAAGATAAAAAGAAGCCCCTGAATACCCCCCTTTTTGATGCAAATTCAGAGGTAAAGAATAAGGACTTTGAGGTCTCAAAGGAAAGCACCTCAAATTCCGCTCCTTCATCCATGACCGCAAAAAACAAACCCGCGACCCCCACCTTGGGCGACCAATACAAAGAAGAGGTTGAAAAAGTTAGGGGAGAGTACGGGGATCTGGAAGACATTCGCCGCTCTCTTGGCCTCTCGAAGCGGCGAATCGCTTTACTTTTGATGGTGGACCCTTCGGCATGGACCCGCTGGAGTCGGGAGGGTGGTCAGGCTCCGCCCCATATTTGGCGAGCGCTGCAGTGGTACATGATCCTTCAATCTAAACATCCGGAAATGTCTGCCAGTTTGTGGCTGAACACTCTAGTGCGGCCGCAAATCCCGCCTCAAGAACTACAAAAAATCAAAGACGAAGTTTTGAGTTCATCGCTGCAACAGAGTCGCGAAAATCTCGATAAAAGCCTAGAAGCTCTGGAGTCTTTAAAGCGTCGCACAGCGAATCTGAAGGCCGCGCAGCGGGTTCTTGGCGGCCTGGTCGGCCTGCACATCCTGCTTGCTGTGGTCTGGGCGCTTTTTCTCTCGTAAAACCGCTTCACACTGAGACAGCTGCAGGGATGGGCCGGGCCAAAGCCTTGTTTCTTTGGTATTCTAGAGAGGTTCTGATTCAAAAGCGTGAGGGGGATGCGTGCGTTTTGAAAGTCTTTTAAAGGGCCTTTTGGTTTTTACAGTACTGTTTTGCAATTCTTTAAGCGTTGCCGAAGACGATGTCGCCGTGAGTGTAGAGGACGAAATCCCAGATGACGTTGACGGCGCTGCTGTCGATAAAGCTTGCAGTCGAATTCCCGAAAATATTGATTATGTTGAATGGGAAAAGCAAAACGTCACTATCACCCAGATTGAACGGACGCGAATTTGTGCTGAGCAGACCGATGCAATTAAGTGGGTCGTGGAAAGAAATATCAAGCGATGTGATCTTTATACGAAGGCCTGTTACCGCTCCGCACAAAGATCCGAAAGTGAGGCTGAAGCTGTCGAGAGCTGCAACCAGGCCACAAGAGCTGCCGAAGAGAAAATAGCAGGAGTCCAGAAAGACTTTAAATATTTAAAGGTGGTCAATAGATCCTGTCACCAGACTCTTGTAAGAATGTGCAATGATAATTCAAAATCTACATTCTGCACCGAAGGTTTCCGATCTTTCGCAGAAGCCGAGCCAGGCTCCTTTAAGACAAAGATTGTCGACAGAATCGATAAGACCACGAGAAGGGTAGAAAAGCTTGGACAAAGAATTGAGACGGCTGGTGAGATCGCAGGATACGTCCGCGAAGGCAAGGCCATCATTGAGGGCCAGGCGGCGACAACCACAAATGGTGACACCAACATCCAACAATCTTACGGTCCGGAAACGAATTCCTATGCAGGCGCAAAGGAATACTACGATTCTCGAAATGCCGCCTCTGACAACCAAGTCGGGCGGGTCTCACCTGTGAGTACCCCGTCACCTTCGGCAAGTACGACTCCCAGCTCAACGGTTGCGTCATCCAGCGATTCATCAACGACGACATCTCCTGCGTCTTCAACGTCGGGGTCTTCGACCTCTAGCTCTAGTGGCGTATTGAGTGGACTGAAAAAAGTTGGCCAAGGGGTACAGAGCGTTGTCACCAACTCTGGAGTCCTTGCGACCACCGGGCTTTTACGAAATCAGTATCTTCAAAAAAAGGACGCCAAGAAAAGTCAGGTTGAGCGGCAGGCGGCTTTGGATCAGGCGACCGCACTTAATTCTCACACTGAATTGCAAAACAACCTCCTTAAAATCAAAGAGGATAACTCGGCTTCAAGTGGCAGCTCGCGCCCCGAGACGAATGGGCGTACTGGTGTAGGCAGTGGGGGAACGCCCATCGCATCCAACGCCGCCGGTAGCCAGTCTCAGCAGAACAATCAAGGAAACCCAGTCGCATTCTCCTCAGCAAGTACGAGCACAGGGACATCACGAGCCTCCAACTCTCCTTCGCGAAGTGGGTCGGGCGGATCAAGTTCAGCCTCGTCAACATCTTCGTCTGGTGGAGGCTCTCAAGGTCGCGGAGCAACCGCAGCGTCCACCGGGTCCGACTCTTCCGGTGCGGACCAAAATCTGCAAAAATATACGAAAGATCGCGGTTTTTTTGGAGCATTGGCACGAGCCTTCGGCTTCAAGAATAAAAAAACCGAGGCCGCAGCGACTGCAGCTTCAAAACTCGCGACTACCAATGCCGTAGAACTGTCGCCAAAAGGGAACATCACTCAAACTCTAAATAAGCGCTGGAACCGCACTTTAGGTCGCGTGGAGACTGGGAGTTCGAGAGGGCTTGCAAGTGTCGGAAGTAAAGATCACGGTATGACTGCAAAAAATAGATCTATATTCGGGAGCATCTGCAACCGCTATTCCAGCTTCCGAAAAGAGAGTCAGCTGGGAGCAGGCCGCGCGGTCTGCCCAGGGAACTAGGCCATGAGGATGTCCATCGAAGTTCTTTTTAAAATCTTCGTACTTTTTTTCGCTTCCTCCACTTTGGTAGCTCAAGCGGACTGCACCTCAGAAGAGGAGGCGGTAGTCGTCAGGTGTAATCAGGCCAGACAAGACGTGAGAGATCTTTGGGTCAATGATTCAATCGACGTGGTGCCTGCCGATAGAAAGACCAAAGAATCGAGCTCCCTTCTCGAATTGTTGAAAGCTCGAGACCAGACTCGCATTGCTGCGACACGGCTTAAAGAAAATATCGACAACCTGGATCTTGAAATTGTGAATTGTGACAGCGCCTGCGAGCCAGTACCATCAATTATTCCTTCAGATCCTGGCATCTGCTACGCAGGTAAAGATGAGGAGCGGCTTGATCAAATGATCCAGCAGCGAAAAGAACAGAAGGCCGATGCTGTAGAGACGGCCGATGCATTGGACGCCTCATTTAAGGCGCTCTGTTCTCAAAAGCCTCGAGAATGTCTACGGGCTGCTGAGGACTCCAGTGTGAAGCCGCTATCAAAGGATGAGCTCGCAGAGTTTGAATCTATCAGTAAGACTTTGAAGGTCGAAAAGTATCGAAAAGACAATGGTCTTGCCGCGCCGAACCCGCTGAAGGAAAGCTTTCAGGCCGTGCAGGAGCAGGCCGATAAAATTTTTGATGCCATACAGGGCCCGACAACTGTCCAGCCAGCCCCGAGCGGCGTGGACGGAGTGTCTTCGGCGAGGACACAGGCACGGCGTGCCCCGGCATCCAAACCCACCGAGAAACCAGCCGAAGCTGGAGCGGCTTCGACGTCTGCGGGTACAGAAACTGAGGCTGAAACAGCATCCGCTGGCGCCCCTTCTTCAGTAACGGCGGCTTCGACATCAACCCCAGGCTCGAAAGCGAACGGCCTGGTCGCAACGGCTGCCATTCTCAAAAATCAATACGACGCGAAAAGAGAGTCTAAAAAGCAAAAGGCTGCGAACGCTGCGTTGAGAGCGGCCGCTCTTGCCGATGCTGCACAGTCGGAGTCCCTAAATGCGGCCCTACGCATCCAAGAGGGGGACCTTAAAGGCCTCACCTCAAGCCGCAGTGGAGATGGCCGCACAGGCGTTGGCAGCGGAGGCACTAACGTAAGTTCCTCTCCTGGGTCTCGCTCCCTGGCCTCAGTAAGCGGCGTCACTGCGACGAGGGCTTCAGCCAGTGGTGGCGCAACAAGCGGCGCTTCAACCAGCAGTGCTCCCGCAGCGTCGGCCCAAGCCTCCCTGCGATCCTCTGGAGGCGGTGGCGGCTCATCTTCAGGCGGCCGCTCCTCAAGGCCATCTTCGGGGGGCGGTAGCGGATCCGACTTTGATAAATACACACAAAGCAGTGGCTTTTTCGCCGCGGCAAAAAAAGCCTTGGGGTTTGGTAGCAGTAAAAAGAAAACTGAGGCCAGCGCGGAAAGAGCGGGGCGGTCCTCGACAACTCCAGGGACTCCGGAAGGAGAGCCGGTGGGCGCAACAGCGACAGCCGCTATTAGCAAACACTGGAATAAAGTCTTGAGGCGGGTGGAAGAGGGGCCGGATCGCGGTATCGCGAGTGTCAGTGGCAACGCACGGGGAACCACGGCTCGGAATCAGTCTATTTTTGGCAGCGTGTGCAATCGTTATTCCGCTTTCCGAAAAGATATGGGTCTCAAAATCGGCCGGTCGGTTTGCCCTTCTGCGAAATAAAAAATTAAAAAAGCCAAGGAACCTCGCAAAGCTATAGCTACTCAGAATAAGGGGGCAGTAGCTTTTCTTATAGGAGTCCTTGAGAGACCTCAGTTGGCATTTCCTTTTTTTCCTTTGCAGCCTTGAATTCCAAGTCAGAGTCTTTCATTAGCGAGGCCCTTGAGACTCATCTTCTGAGGGAGATCGACCTTTTGGAGGCGCCGAAGCAAATATGCCTCGTCCCTCAGCAAGTCGTTCCCTTCGTGACTTTGTGCCCGGGGATTTCCTTCATACCTGAAGTGAAAACCCCACACCTCAAAGGGCTTTTTCCTTGCAATTCAGATGACGTTTTTCTAAAGTCCGGCATCTTCTTGAGTTTGAACACAATCTGAAATTGGAGGTTCCTATGGTTTTTGAACAAATTGGGCAGCACGGTAGTCATGAGCAAATTATCTTTTGTCACGACAAGAATATGGGTCTTAAAGCCATCATCGCCATTCACGATACAACCCTTGGGCCAGCCTTGGGTGGAACTCGAATGTGGAATTATAAAACTGAAGAAGAAGCTCTTACCGACGTCTTGAGACTTTCTGAAGGTATGACCTTCAAAGCTGCTGCCGCTGGCCTCAACCTTGGTGGTGGAAAAGCTGTCATTATCGGTGACCCTAAAAAAGACAAATCCGAAGCTCTGTTCCGAGCGTTTGGCCAGTATGTGAACTCTCTCAACGGTCGCTATATCACCGCTGAAGATGTCGGAACCACAGTGAAAGACATGGAGCAGGTTTATATGGAGACGAGCTGGGTGACGGGCATCCCTAAGGGTCTCGGCGGCTCTGGTGATCCATCTCCTTACACAGCTCACGGTGTTCTTATGGGCATGAAGGCCGCTGCTAAGGAGAAGTTGGGAACCGACAGCCTTAAGGGCATGCACGTCGCTGTTCAGGGCCTTGGAAACGTTGGCGCCAACCTTATCAAGTATCTCTCTGAAGAGGGCGCTACAATGACTGTCGCCGATATCGACCAGGACCGAACCAAGAGTGTTGCCGATCAGTACAATTGTCAGATAGCGGACCCGACGACGATCTCATCGGTAGAATGCGATATTTTTTCACCGAATGCTTTGGGCGCCGGCCTCAATGACGAGACGATCCCTGCATTGAAATGCAAAGTGATCGCTGGAGGAGCCAATAACCAGCTTGCCGAAACTCGCCACGGCGTGGCTCTGCGTGAAATGGGCATTCTCTACGCCCCGGACTTTGTAGGAAACGCTGGTGGGCTCATGAACGTCTTTGCTGAGCTCGAGGGCTATTCCGTAGAGCGTGCCCTAGAGAAAACCACCTCTGTCTACGACAATATGACGAAAGTCTTTGCAGTTTCCAAGCGGGACGACATTTCGACTCATGATGCTGCGCACACAATGGCCATGGAGCGCCTGAACAGCATTGGCCGCTTGAAGAGCAAGCACCCAGGACGAGGATCTAGAGTCTTTACAACACTTAAAGAGGTTTACAAGCGCTAGAGGTTTAACTACAAATAGAGTCTTAGGTTAAAGAAGTCTTGTGAGAGACTTCTCAGCACCAGGAAAGAGGTCTGTTAAAAAGACCTCTCAATGCAGAAGGAGTCTATTCGTGGCCGAAAAAAAAGAAGAATTTGATCTTGTCGTTCTTGGAGATCAAATCTCCGAAACCGTAGAGAAGTACTGGAAGCCCTTTCTGGGGGTCGTTGGTGTCGGTCTCGTGGTCGCTTCTGTTGTCGTTTTCATGCAGCGTGCAGACTCTGACAAAGAAGCCATGGCTTTCTCGAAACTCTTTACGATCACTAAAAAATACGAAGCCAAGAAGGCCGACTTTGATGCCGGTGCGGCACAAGTTGCTAAAAAGGCGGCTCCCAAAAAAACTGAGACTGATAAATCAGAAGAAAAGACAATCGAAGATGAAACTCCGAAGCCTTTAGCCAGTGGCGATTTGGATAAAGATTACGGCCCAATAGTGGCTGATCTCGAAGCCTTCATCAAGAACAACCCTGGTCGTCAAGCCACCGGCGAGGCGGTTCTACTCTTGGCGGGTATTTACCAAGATCACGACAAAAATCAGCAGGCTGTGGATGTCCTCTCTAAGACTTTGTCCAATTGGAAGGGGCAAAATCTTCTAACCTCAATAATGAAAATGAAAACGGGAGACCTTTGGTCTCAAATCGGCGACTGCACCAAAGCCTTGGGTTTTTGGACGCCACTTACTGGGAGCAATGGGTTCTTAAAAAGTGAAGCCACTCTCAAGGTCGGCCTCTGTCATCAAAAGTTAGGGCATAACTCCCAAGCTAAAGAATGGTTCCAGAAATTGACGTCAACAGATCCAGAGTCTCCGTCGGGTTTGTCTGCGAAAAAGTTTTTGCGCTTTCTTCAGTTTCAAGAAAAGTTGCCACCTGCGGCCTCGGACCAATCTCAAGATAGTTCCGATGCGAAAGACAAAGAGTCCTAATGAAAGCATTGGCTTACAGCTTTTTGTGGATCTTGGGTCTGCAGTTTGTTTCCGCTCCAGCTTCCGCGATGAGACTCAAGAGAGAGTGGGCGAGATCCACCCTTCAATCCGAGTATTTGGGATTTCGACAGCTCAATAAGATGTCTCCACTCTTGACCAAAAATTTAGTCATTCAAGGAAACGCCATTGATGGAATCCGAGCCTTCCATCGAAAGTCTGGCCAGCACGAATGGGAACGTTCTTTTAAAAATGGAGTCGAAGGCGGCGCTGTGCTCGGTGATGGTAAAATCTATTTTGGTGCTAACGACGGAAACTTTTACTGTCTTGACGCCAATACCGGGAAAACTCTTTGGACCACACCTGTGGATTCTGAAACCCTGACTGCGCCCGTGATCCAAGGGACGTCAGTCTATCACCTCACTGGGGATAACACCTTGCGGGCTTTCGACGCCTCTACGGGTAAGGTTCTCTGGGTCAAAACTCGTCCCGTAAAAGCGCTGATGACGGTCCGTGGACAAACTCAGCCTCTTTTTGCCGACGGCATGATTTACGCCGGTTTCAGCGATGGGATTTTTGCAGCGTTTGATGCGACCAACGGTATCGAAAAATGGACGAAAAGAATTGGTGATGACAAAAAGTTCAACGATGTCGACGCCTCGGCCAGGATCTACAAAGACTGCGTTCTGGTAGCGAGCTATGCCAATGCCCTGTATTGTCTGAACAAGACATCTGGAAACATTACCTGGCAGCACGATTTTGGCGGATTTATTCCTGTTACCGTGATCGAGGATCGGATCTTTTATCCTACTGTCCAGCGTGAAATCCATATCCTAGATGCACCTTCGGGGAAACTTTTGAAGAAAATCATCTTGAAAAAAGGTTTATCCACAGAGGTCGTGGGCTACAAAGACATGATTCTCTATGGCCAGACCAAAGGACCCGTGGTTGTCCGCGATAAGGACTCCCTAGAAATCGTAGACACCTTCTCGTCCGGACGTGGGCTTTTTGCAGCTCCGACAATTGATCCCAGTAGCGGAGAAATCTTCATCCATTCTAATGAAGCCAATTTATTCAAGCTTAAACTCAGTGCCGACAGCAAGAAGGAATTTCCATGGTCAAAACGTTAAGATCTTCGAAGAAGTTTTTGAAATCACTGGGGTATTGTGCCGTCCTCGTGTTGGTGGCTTGCACTACCGGTCATTGTCGTCGAGACGGAACGAAGGTTGTGGATAAAGAAGTTTCTCGACCTTCTGGGTACGAGGCGCCTGACAAAGGTACCGTGAAAGTTGCAAAGCCTGACGGCAGCAAACAGTGTGGCTTTGCTCCAGGGTTGACCCTCGAAAAGATGGCAGAGATGCAGCTGGAGGGTATTAATGTAGTCTCTTCTGAAAAACAAAAAGACGGGCTGATGCATTCAGCAGCTTGCGGTTCAAGCACTGGAATGATGAACGTTTATGAGATCTCGCGCGGAGACTTAGGTACAGCCGAGGGCAAAGGCTTTGTGATCTTTAAGCGCTAGAGCCTTTGCCGGTTCTGGCGTTACTGGACTCGACTTGCCGCTAGGGAATTGGATTTCCTGATTTGGGTGATCGGCGGGTGGTGCTATATTGAGGCATGGGTCGATTAGAAAACTTTATTCCGCTTTCTACAAAATTTTCGTTTCAAGATTCTGGGGATCACACATACGTTACCGTGGCTGGCCAGCTGCCCATTGAAATGCCTACCCGGTATATTTCCTTAATTCGACAGATTAATGGCCATACGTCTCTTCGAGAGATCCTCCTTTTTTTAGACTCTAAGGGTGAAAGAATTAGTATTCGCGAGGCTTTATCAACGATTCATCAACTGGCCACCCAGGGTATGCTTCGCAATGGCGAAGACTTTCTTAAAATTTTTGAAGCCACCAACAACCATGAGTTGCCAACGCCAACCTTGGCGGGACCGAAGGTCTCTCACTCCTACTTTTCAAAAGCGCGCTTAGTAAGCCTGATTCAGAAGACCACATTGTTCATGAGCTGCGAGCGGGAGACTGCCGAAAAGATTCTAAAACACAGTAAAGTCGAGACCTTCCGGGCGAAAGATAAACTGATACAGCAGGGGAGTCGAGACCCCCACTTTTTTGTGCTCTTGTCCGGCCAAGTCGAAGTCATGCGTCTCGGTCGTAATCTCGCGACCCTCACACCCCTTAGTGTTTTTGGGGAAAGTGCGGCCATTTTTGATCAAACACGCAATGCCGACGTGATCGCCAGTTCAGAAGCGTGGGTTCTCAAGATTAACGCCACCAAGCTCATGGATACTTCTTCGAAAGAAGATATGAAGGCTATGGGAAGCCTAAAGTCGAGACTTATTTTGAATCAGACCCTTTCGGCAAACCCTTTGTTTGCGCCTGTTCCGACCGACGTTCTTCAATTGTTTCTTTCGAGATGCCAAATGGAGAAACATCCAAAAGAAAGAATGATCGTCAAGCAAGGGGGGCCTTCAAAAGATTTCTATTTTATTCTCAAGGGCTCTGTAACGATAGTGAAGGACGGCATCCCTGTGACAAGCCTAGGTGAGGGCGAGCACTTTGGAGAGGTCTCTGCGATCTTCCAGAGGCCAAGAACAGCCTCTGTCATTTCGGAAAGCCAGTGCCTCCTTCTAAGCCTCTCCGGCGAGAATTTTTACAAAGTCCTATGCAGTCATTTTCACCTAGCAATGGACATCGAAAAAACGGCGAAAATCCGCTATAAATCTAAAGAAAACGTTTTGACCCGCTTCGAGCAAGAGCCAGAACTTTCTCTCGATCCGACGGCTTCGCTGAGCGGAGGGATACACGAAGAGGTGTCTCAAGTTACCGACGAAGATTTTTTAGAGTACACAGGCACGAGCTACGATATGCCCGTCTTGGACTTTACTGAAGAGGGCATGACGGATGAAGAGGCCTCCTAAACCCAACCCAGCCGATAGGCGCTAGCGAGAGCGCTGATGAACATTAGGCTGTAAATCACTAGCATCATTTGAAGATCCGATGGCGCAAGCCCAATTCTGCCAAAGATTCCCGAGACGAACTCTCCCTGCACCCCAGAATTCTTTTTCCCCCTCAATCGCGCTTCTAATTGCGTCAGCACACACTGGCCCTTGTTGGTCCACCAGTGAAGTATTACCAGGGGGACGGCGATAACGTGAGGAAGCCAAAACGGCTCGGGCAAGGCCCAGCCAAAGAGAATAAAAAAGAGGCTTGCGATATGGAGAACTTTTACAAAGTTAGCAACGTTGGACATTTTTTTAGCGCTTTCGAGCAATCTTCTTTAGGGGGTTCATTTCGCCAGCGAGAGTAGCGACAGGTAAAGCCTCTTGAAGTCCCGTCGGGCAATGCCAGAAAGGGGAGTGGGCGCAATAAAAATTACCTGTACGATTGAAATCCAAAGTTATTTTCTCACCATTCTTGGGCTCGACCTTCAGCTTGACGGCGAGCTCCCGGCCCCCGCCATAGGTTTCAGTTTTTGCTCGAAGGTCCGTGAAGATCATAGCGATATAGTTGAGCTTTCCGGTATTGCCTTGCCAGTTATAGGCCGTCAAAGTGTGAGTTTTTCCTCGCAGCGGAAAAGTCACTTTCCCCACCTTGTAGACTTTACGGGTATCTCCCTGAACTGTCTTATAGCTCACAGGTACAACTTTTGTTTTTGTGAAAATTCCGGTCACAACCGCGTCTGGATCAAAGGGATAGAAGCGAAAACCGGTAAAGGTTTTGATCTGGTCAGGATCATAAATGTAGGCCCAGACTTTTCCACTGGACGTCCCATAGACCACTTCAGCGATGGCTCCGTCAGGAAGCGTCCAGT